>PGWS01036502.1:0-186768 GCA_002896235.1 Cicer reticulatum
TATATTAAAAAATTGGAAAAGGGTTATTCATTTTGAGAATTTAGGGTTTAGGGAGTAATGGTATTGTACTTCCTCTGGTCTAGGTATAAACAACAACAAAATCTCTTTTTTTAGTATCGAATATAAACAAAAGTTAATTAATTAGATTTAAAGGCATTAATTGAAGAAATTTTTTCATAAAAATAAAAACATGATTTTTCATACAAATGTTATCTCTTTTACTTCATTAAACAATACGGTTAGGGTATACATTATTATTTTCTTTTTTAAATTATTTTGAACATCATCCCTTCTCACAATATTTTTCTAAAAGGCCAAGAAATACTAGTTTTATTTTTTGTTTAAATGATACATCATCCCGTCTCACAATATTGTTGCAGACAACAATTTCACACATATTTAAGAAAACATGATAAATGAAAGTAAGAGAAGGATGATTTTACTTAATTAACATTTTTAATCATTAGTTATTCTCATTATCTTAAATGTCAAAGTAGAAAATAATAACTTTGAAGTGATACGAATTATATTTATTAAAAAGTATAAATAGTAAAAAAAAATATTGAATACTAAAATTAATTATTTTAAGATGAATTTTTCTTATAAATGTGACAATTATTATAGGACAGTAGCAAAATAACTGTCCTAAATATTATAGGACATTTATTTTAGATACTATCTAGGATCTAATTATTAAGTTCTCCTTTTCTATTTACATATATGTAGAAAAAGAGAAAAAAATTTAATATGAAGTCTTGGGTTCGAAACCAGAACAAAACATATAACCTAATAATATTATAATTTGTCAGTTGAACTAGGGTTTAAAGACTTTTATGTGTTGATGTTATTAAAATAATTTTTATGCATTAATATTAATTTAATTTAAATTTTTATTTTCTAAGATAAATTAATACTCCAAGAACACATGTTACTGAGTAATAAATATTGTGGATCTCACTGATTTATTTTTGGAAAAAGGTAAAATTAAATGTTACAATTAAATTTTTGGCTAAATTACATTTGTGGTCTCTTAACTTAAATTTCAGTTAACGTTTTAGTTATTTATCTTTTTTTTTCTTCTTGATTTGGTCATTATTTTAATTTAAGTGAAAATTTGGTATTTTATGTTTTAAAATATAACAATGTTATCCTTTTTTTTTTAACAAAAACTCAAAAATCATCAAAATTTCCGAACAAAACCTATAAAATTAGATAATCATCTTCAATATAATGCAAATTTCATCAACACACATAACTCAAATATTCAAAAATAAACTCATATTTTTATCTCCAACAACATCAAATAAGAATGAAAATATGAGTTTATTTAAAGATTAAGTTATGATTTTGATTAAATTTTGCATTTTATTGAAGATAAGATAATCGAATTTATGGTATGTTTGAAAATTTTATGATTTTTTTGAATTTTGTAAAAAAAAAAGACAACATGTTGACATTTTAAAACATAAAAATATCAAATTGTTCACTTAAAATTAAAATAAAGGATCAACTCAGAAAAAAAAAGATAATAACCAAAACATTAACTGAAATTAAGTTAAAAGACCGCGATTGCAATTTAACTTAAATTTTTAAAAGCGTGCTTTTAAAGTTTTTAAAATATATTTGTCTTTATCTCTAAGGTCTAAAAGCAACTTACAAACTTCATATTGTAAAGTTAAATATTATGATTTGGGTCTCATTCACTGTCCAAAATTAGGATTTGCTTAATAGCATATTATATTTTATAAAGTTGTAATACTCGTTGATGAGACTCAAATCAAAGTTGAAAGACAGCGAGAAGAGAAGTGGTATATTGCTAAAGGAATATTTTGAGCCAACCTCAAATCCATAATGTTTGGACACATAATTATACATGGAAAAAAAATTAAAATTAAAACTAATTTAATAAATAATGTAAAATAATGAATTAATTTTTTCTTTTCCATTTATGTGTGTGCTAAACATTATTTATTTGGAACTGTTTCCAAAACAAATATTTCTCATGTTTGCTATTGAAACTTGATTTATTTATTTATTTTAGAAGAGATAATAAATTTTATTATAATTAACTTACACAACTGTGAAGTTCTTAGTTCGAACTGAAATAAGACGTCGAATTTAACAATAATATTTGTGAATTGAACTAAGACTTAAGAAGCTATTGAACCTTGATTTTAACTCACTGCTTGTAATACTTCTTTTGTGTTTACATAATGGGGTGCTTTATTTTTAGATATTCTACAACATTTATGTTTGATTCTCTTTTAAAAATATTATTTTTTAATTTTTAAAATAAAAAGAAAGCTTAGTTGCAGTTTTAGTCCCTCTATTATTACCAATTCACAAAAATAGTTCCCCTATTTTAAAAGTTGACATTTTGATCATCCCTTAATTTTTTGAACTAAAAAATACATAATTGACATATTTTTTTGACGGGACATACAATTATATGATATAGAACCGTTTAGATGTATTAATTATTCATATGTTATATAATATAAATTAAAAATATGAGAATTATAAAGTTGAAAACTAAGTGTTTACTGCGTTTTATTCCAATTTCATAGGTATTAATCATTTTACAGTATCGTATCATATGTCACATTAATATTGATGGTGCAATGCAAAAAATTCATAAATATTTTGTTTTGATAAAAATTTGGCGTAAATAATATTTACCTTAAAAATCATACAACGAGTTGTGATTAATTAATAAATATAAAATATATAACAAAACAAATTTTCTATTTTTTGGTTTTTCAAATATTTTTCAAAAATAATTTATTAAACAAGTTTTTCATTTTATTATCTCGAAAACAATTTCAAAAATAAAATTACCAACATTTTTTATTTATATTCTTCAAACAATTTTTAAATTGATTTATAAAATAGATTTTAAAATTTAAAAACCAGAAGTTATTCAAACAGGCCCATTTTATTTATTGTTTTTTATTAGTAGATGATAGTTAACACAATGGATCATGTTAGTATTAGAGATACGAGCAACAATAAAATAAATTTTGATTTGAATGAATATTGTGGAAGATAATTCTTTAAAGAATATTTATTTAGGAATAGATAGTGAGAATTTTGATCGTAATGTTGTGTCAAAAAAAGGTGTTAGAAGTCGATGAAATTGAAACTTATGAGAAAGAATATTATATACCTTATATTTAGGAATTGGGATAAAATGAATTTGTAGAAGAAGTTGATAAAGATGGAACTTTTGAGAACACGATTATTGTCCTTTTGTTGGTCAAATTTTTCTTAGTGGGGAAATAAACATTTACATTTTATAAAAGATAACATAGGTTCTCAGTTCGAAAAGGTAGATTCATCAAACAAAAATTAGAAGTGCAAAAAATGTGTGTCATAAAACTAGAGAAAAAATGCAACGAATGGTTTTCTTCCACTTATTGAAAAAGACATTCACAGTATGTTTTTGAAAGTCAAGAAAAAAGTTGAAAGAAGTGATGTTTGAATTTTCTTAGTGTTGTGAAGATTGGAAAAAAGACTTTCTCTAAATTTCAATATGCATATACACTTTGATGAAGAAAGAAGGTAAGGGCATTTTTTACTCATCCTCTCATCTGTAAAAATTAATTATTTTAAAATAATGATTATTTTTAATTTATAATATAATATTAATTATCATTTTTCTAATTGTACTATTTAGTTAATATTACATGCATCACTTTTAATTTAATATTTTCACTTTACATTATAATAATGGTGATTATCTATATTTTAATAAAAGTATTAATTTTTTTATTTACTTTTTTGCACTTTTCTTAATTTAATGTAAGTAGACTAATTATAAAAATAGACGAAGTACAAAGATGTAAGACCAATCGATCTCACGTGGTAGCATTAGCAAAAATTAAGAGAAATGTTAACATTAAGTAACTACAACAAAAATAATATTTTTGGAATTTGTGTAACAAGGCATTTGTTAAATTTTAATTTTTTACTTACTCTTAAATAAAAAAAGGTGGAGATCAACAATACATTATTCTTTTTTTAATTGTACCTTTTAATACTATTAATTTATCTTTAAAATATAAAAATTAACATAATATATATTTATTCTCAATGGATAATTTACTAATAGTTACATATATAATTTATATATTAATTAAACACTCGTTTTTATTAATTGATTCGACTATTTTAAAGTGAACAATTTATTTTAATGAGCAATATTAACTATTATTTATCAAATGAATAGTTGATATTATATATACATATATAACTAATTATGTATGGTTATAATATCAATAATTGATTCACTCAATTTATCACTTCAAAATAATCAAATTATTTTTTAATACATGTGAAAAATCTAATATGAGCTTATAAAAAAGGAGAGAGAGAGTATTTTATTAATTATAGTTAATAGATGTGCTTTTGTAAATAATACTTCCTCCATAAAAAATGAATCATCAATTGACTATTTCACACATAATAAGAAAATATAATAAATAAATGAATGAACATTATATTTTTTTTTAATGAAATATAATAAAAATAAAAATTGAAAAAATTGATGTATCTGACCCAAAAATTAAAACTAAATACATTAATTTTTAATTATATTTGTATTTATATTTCATTATATTATTTATGTATTAATGCATTAATATTTTATATACGTTAAATACTTTATGTATTAGACAAAATAGGAAGAATTCTAGGTAGTTGCAACAAAAAATTAAATTAAATTTGTATACATAAATCATTTATTTTATTTAAAAAGATCATATTTATAGATATTTTGTTAATATTTCACAGATATTAAAAGATCATTTAAATGATATACAACAAAATATGAATAGAATGTATATTATTTTTACCAAACAAATAAAGTGTAGGATATATTATTTATATTCATGAATATTGATTATCATCTTTTGATGATTTTATCAAACTACTATATTAATTAATTAATTTTTGTGTGTTATAAATAAAAATAGATAATAATAATTTAAAATAATTACATAATATTAATTAAATAATAAAAATAAAAGAAATTAAAATTATCTTAAAAATCAAAAGCAATGAAGTATTAATTTTATATAATGATAGATTTTATAGGGAGAGTGGTAGTACTATTTGTATAGGGCGAAGGGACGATCCAGTGATGAATAGGTATGGCGGGTAATGATTACACTTTCGCTTGATTTATGCGTTGCTTGCTTTGATATGATTGATTGTTGCTATCTAGGGAAAGACGTAATCAATATTTTGGGACAAGTGATTTAATCTTTCATCATCACAAACATTTCATCAATTAATATTTTTTCTTTTATTTAATATGGCGTCTGCCGATCAGTGGATTTTTTACAATAACGATTTCTTTTCCCAAAAGTTTCCAATCTATTGAAAAATTACAATAATTAAAAATATATTTTTATTCATAATGTAAAATATAAAAATATTTTGAAATTGTGTAAATTATAATTATTGAAAAAATATATATGATAGATTTGAATAGCAATTTATCATGAAAGTTTATGACATGTTAGAATTGTTTTTCATACTAAAGAATATTATTCAGTATTGTTTTATTTCTAAATTTATAATTATCAATTGAAATAATTTTCATACTAATTATTTTGTCACTTCTAAAGGATTTAAACAAGAATATTATATCTTCTCTTATTTTCTTTGTTTGAAAAAATTGAGCCATATAATTAAAAACTTATTAAGAAACGACCAATGATAACTTCTTCAATTTGATAGTGGTGGGGATCTTACCTCTCACACGTATTATTTTTGCTGATGATATTGTTTTAGATGATGAGGTTAGTATAAAACAAATTCAATTCCTTAAATTCATTTTGACAAACTTCTACCGTAGTTTTTGACAAACATCAACATGCAGAAATCCTAAGTCTTTCTCTCTAAAAATATATTAACTAGGGAAACGACTTCTTTAAGTCAAAGTTTGAGGTATAGTCAATCATCTATATCTAGCATTCCTATTTATGTGATGTAAATTAAGACAATTTCTAGTTCTATAGAGATTATGTTGCAACTTCATAAGGGATAGTACAACTAAACAAAGAGCATGTCATATGATCTCTTGAGAAACAATTTACAAGCCAAAGTAGGAAGGTAGATTTTGCTTCAAGAATCTAAAATTCCTCAATCAGGCATATATGACCAAATTTTTCTGGCAATAGGTTGCCGACAAAAACATACTTTGGGTTCAACTAGCCCGAACCAAGTATAATTGTGACAATATGAGCACCCTCTTATCCAACACCGTAACATTGCTTCTAATACTTGGAGGAATATTTGTAAAGTCGTTCAACACCGAAAGTAATGTGCAATTGATTATTCGTGATGACCATTTTACAAAATTTTGGAAGGATCATTGGATTCCAAGCTTTGGAAATAATTAAGGCACACTTAAATACTAGATAAAGGAAGGGGGAAGAAAGAATGTGTTGTTTTGCCGGCTGTTGTAGGCTTCATTCTTCCCCTTCATTCTGCTCAGTTTCAAAGTCTAAAAAATTTTAGTTTTTAAGATTTTCCTCTTTCTATTTTTATAATCTTTTACGTTTTTTAATTTTATGTCTACTCATTATTATTTCAGATTTTTTGTTTTTTAAAACTGATACATTTTTAAAAAAAAGTTTAAACTTTATATGTGTCACACCAGATGACATAAAATAAATAGAATTAATATAAACTAACAAAATAACTAACTTATACAAACTTGAGAGACCTACTTAAAACTTTAAAACGTAAGAGACAAAATTAAAATATAAAAATAAGCATAAAGAACAAATTAGTAATTAGGCTAAATAACATTTATAGTCTCTCTAACTTAATTTCAGTTAACGTTTATTTGAATATTTGAGTTATGTGTTTGATGAAATTTGCATTATATTGAATAATGATAATTAATTTTATGGGTTTTTTTTTTTGAAAATTTTGATGAATTTTTGTAAAAAAAATGATAATATTTTTAACATTTTAAAACATAAAAGATCAAATTATCACTTTAAATTAAAATAAATGACTAAATTAAAAGTAAAAAAGATAAAAAGACTAATACGTTAACTAAAATTAAATTAAAGACCGCAAATACTATTTAACCTAATAATAAAACCTATCATTTTTAATAAAATATCCGTTGAGGATTTAAGTTCCATTACTCTCTTTGGATAAATTTTAATATAAACTACAAATCTCAAATAGAATTACTTTCTCATTTTATATATAGAAAAAATATTACTCCATAGTAAAATCACATGTATTTGGTCAAAAGTACTTACTCTCTTAAATAATAAATTTTTGAATTGCCTTAAAAATGTTGATAAATTAATTACATAATATTTCTATTAATTATTTAAATTAATTTTGTTTAGTTTTCAATAGGTCTTCCAATAATGATAATTATGTTGATGATATTTTATTTTTTACTGATGTTCAATTAGTTTAGTACTTACGCCCTTCTGTATTTTTTTTATGTTGAAGATGTTAAATTAATCATGAATATAGACACATTTCTCACTAGAGATTTAAACTTTTAATTTAAAATATTGTAGAAGATTAGCCTTACGAGTGAGTATACTCAATTCCGATACCGTACCGTTCTAGTTGAACAAGATTTAAACTTTAATTTAAAATATTGTATATTGTCTCCACTGTTTCAAATTTCATCGCCTCTGTACTGTTTTAATTTCATTCAAGTTCGATGTCTTTATCGCTCTCACGTTCAAAGTCGATTGCAACTATCAACCTAATTACGTACTATTATGATGTTAGATAACATATTTTTCTAATACTTTTAGGAATTAAAAACACTTTATATTAGAAACATTTTAAAAAAATTATACATGATTTTTGTATGGCATCATTTTTTAAGGCGAAATGTTTGCGACCTGAAGGTGTTTATGAAATTGCTTCGGGTGGTGCAATGTGATGTTTGAGAAAGGAGAAAATGTGCTCTGTTGGTGACAATGATAAGAATGATAATGTTGATGATGATAATGATGATTATATGGTTCTATTCATGTATATCAGGAAGTGGGTGGGTGTGATTCTTCAAATGGTGATAAAGGTGTTTTTTTTTTGTTTTGTTTCCATTTCTTTAAAACAATATAGGAGAGTTGAAAATTTTGATTTTTGATTTTGCAATTTGAACTTTGAGTGATTTTTATATAAATTGGTACTTGTACTTACAATATAGGATGAAGTTTATTTTAAAAATATTTTTTACAATGATAATATATTAAAAACAACATTTTAGAACAAATATTTAAACATTGAAAGTAGATATAAATATTGAGTCCTTGATTGTCATAAATCTCATGACTAAGATAATATACTACTGAATTTTCGTTGAATGATGAAACTCAAAATCACCAAAATAAGGTTTATGTGTTTAAACACGTAAGTATTTATATTTTTATTTAAATTTTTTTAGTGTTTAAGTGTAAATGATTTATCATTAATATTCACTTGAAGTTAATTTCTTTCAAATAGAGCTTTAAAAATCTATTATGTGTCGGTGGGGAACTACAGTCACCAAGTCTAAATATAATAATATCCCATAAAAAATAAATGTCTTTTATATTTTATCTTCAAATGATTATGTAGTGTAAAGTTATTGATATACATATTTATTTTATGTGTTCCAGCCAAGATAACAATGATAATTGTGGATATTATGTAATGCGATTTATGAAAGAGATCATCATTGAAAATCAAAACATGATTCCTACGTGAAATTAATTTAATTATATAACATTTTATACTTAAGTTCTAACTCAATTTATGTTTTCTTTTTTATTTTAAGTAATTTCTTAAATACAAACGTGTTACCTTCTCTAAAGATAAGTTAACTGAGGTGAGAGATGATTAGACTAGTTATATGGTCCATAACTCTTTTGGTGAGATTTAATATTTTTCTTGAAATTTTGAATTCTTATATTTGATTTAAATTTTGTTGTTAATATGATGACCCTATCAACCATGTTTTATGGTGCTACAAGTTTGTTGAGTTATTTATGATTTGTTCAGTTTTTTCTTCCATGTAAGAAACATGATAAAACTACGTCAAAAGATCCATGATTAAAGTTGATAAAGAAAAAAAAGGTTGATCAAATATTAACGTTGTTGCATATATATGTTTGGTATGGGGTAATGTCTTATGAGATTTACGTAGTATTTAGATATGTACAAGATCGTCTTAGTGTTTTTATAAGTGTTGTTTTGGTGTGCATATATATGTTTGGTATGGTGCAAAGTCTTATGAGATTTACGTAGTATTTAGATATGTACAAGACTGTCTTAGTGTTTTTGAAAAGTTATGTTCAAATCTAAAAAATTAAGTCCCGAATAAAAAATGCAATTTAAATAATTATAAATTATTTTAAAATATTATATTTTTACCGAATGAAACACCAAAAACTTAAACTATGAAAATTCATCAAAATAAGCAAATTGTAAATAACATCTAAATATAACTTCAAGCTAATCATATCCTTCTTGTTATTTAAAAAAAGTCACCATTCTAACACTTTTTGTAGAGAATTCATTACTTTCAAATATACAACCAAATAATCACATTTCAAAAGAAAATAATCGCACTTTCTTAATCATATTTCATAACTTTCAAAGATACTACCAAATAACATATCAAAAGAAAAACCAAATAACAACATTCTTAATCTTTTTTTTTTTTTTTGTCAAAAGAGACTTCTTAATGATAGATGATATTTGATAGCGTTTCAGCAAGTGTACTGAATTGTTGCCAGTAATAATTAAAATAGTAGTACCGAGTGTGAAACTCGAGGATTGTGTTTTACTATCGAGTTGTGTTTAATTACTAAATTGTAAGAAAAAAAAGTTTTTGAATTGATTGAAATAATATTTAAAATTAACAAGAGTAATAGAATTAACATTTATAATAAGAAAAATGTCAGGGATGAGTTTCACTTCAAATTCAACCTTGCCATATTTACTAAATTCCTTTTTTGAACTATTATTGAAATTCTCTTTATTATTCATGTCCTAATGTCTTAGTAATAAAACATTTAATTCCAAAGTAACCTCTAATTCCTTAGTTGATTTAAGATTAAAATTAAGCTTTACAGTACAATAATTATCTTATTAAACTATTACCTCTACAAATAATTCAAATGGTTTCATGACCTGCATCTATCCATAGACTACAATATCATGAATTTCTCATCTCAAGCATTCGTAATGTCCATTGTCGTTTCAAAATACGAATTGTAAAACATGTTAAAATAGATCAAGTAATAAAAGGCATTAAGCACATAAATAAGAAAAATAATTCAATAATCTCATTCATATAACTAGAATTCAAATCAGAAAAATAAGAGTTTCATCTTGTTTCACTTATCCCTAACAAATAGGATTTAGTTACTCATGACAGAGATACAAAAGATAGAGATTAAAGAAGAATTACAAGAAAAATTCATGAATGATTCTTGATAAAACTCCTTCAATGGTGTCAGAATTAGCCGTCGTTGAGTTTCTATGCTAGGACACAAGACTCGAAACTTCCGATAGAAAAAAAGATCCCTATAAAGTGTGAAAAAGGTGTTATGCACCGGTTCACAAGCCTCAGGCGCAACAATTGCATTCCAAGCGCGCTTAGATAAAATCAGGGATTTGTGCTTTAGGCGCACAACATCTGTTGTCTCACATTTACTGCATTTGTCTCCTCTTTTAAATACGAATTTGGTTCCAGAGTCTTTAAGAAAGTTGTAGCTATGGATCTTAACTTTCATTTGCACTTAGTTTGACCCCAATTGGACAACTACAACTCCAGATATGGCTAAAATACTCTACATAGGTCATGTTGTTGATTTGTCACCAAAATTCAGCACTGCACTAAAACAAACAAACAACGCACAACTACGAAAAAAATTCTACTTAATCAAGAAAATATGAAAATAAACACTTTATTACATCCAAGAATTAAAATCAACAAAATATATCAAATAACTTCTTAAATTAACTAAAGATTAAAGATAAATAAGACTAAAAACAATCAAAAAAATATGCATATGATGAAGAGTTATGAATGTCCAATAATATTTTTCATTTTTGGATCCATTCACTAACTAGAAGATCTTGTTGAGTCCAATAAAGTTTGGTGCAATGAGTCATTTCCTCAATAATAAACCAAATCTTATTGGACTTGAGTGTTTCTTTTATCCTATGATTTTTTTTAATCAATGTATTACAATTATTATAAGTAAAAAAACAAAATTTGGTCATGTGCAATGATCTAGGTTACACAGGGAAACCATGAGCTCTTGGTGCATAGATTATTGGTAATTCTATTTGTGTCAGTTATACATGAAAGATTTGAATAAGTTACACATGAAATATTTGTATACTTTCATAACTTGTCTTTTTTGTACTTTCCTCATTTTGGATGGGTTGATATTAATTCATTTAACCTTTAAAAACAATGGTTTTAGTTTGTGATGTTTACCCCATAAAATTTGTTTGATTTTCTTGTTTTATATCCCGAACTGGTATAACTGGACAGCTATAAAAGCTTTAGAAGCTGATCTTGTCAATTTTTTCTTAAAATATTATAATAACGCTTAGTATAATAGAAGTGTTATAAAAACTTCTTTAAATCCAATTTATATCGAGCTATGATAGCACATCTGTATATAATCACTGAAATGATTTGATCAATATTAAAAAATATATATAGCTTTATTATAACATATGTGCTATAGAAGACTTATTTAAAATTCAATTTTATATCAAACTATAATAGTGCATATGAGAAAAAAATTATCTAATGTTCACCAATAATAATACTATAAACACCATATACTTTTAATTTCGCTATTAATCGCGCTTATAAAACACTATGAAAGACCAAAATAGACGCTGTAAAATACGTTTTGGCACTTGCATGTTCTAAAAAAGTATACAGAAATTAAATGTGACACGTTCTAAATGTATTATTAATTTTTATGAAATTATATACATTCTAAATGTGACCCACAATATAAAACGAAGAAAATATTAGTTTTTGTCAATAACAATACATTACAAATGAAAATTGTAGAGATATTTGACATGTTATGATGCATGTTTGAATTCGGGATATCAACTTTCTCCATAGTTAGTGTGTATAAGTTTTGTCGTTAATGTTGGAACCAAGTTGGTTTTACATTTAGAATTTGATATTAACAAAAATATTTATTGAAAACAATATATTTGCCTTCAAAGAGTATGAAAGAAGATTTATGTTTTTGAAAAAAAATCTAAAATAAGATTTGATTCAAATTTATAATTGAAAAAAATTTAAAATAAGATTTTATTCAAATTTATAATTGAAGAAAATCAAAAATAAGATTTGATTCAATTTATAATTGATGAAAATCTTTGACCAAATCAAGATTTGAAGAAGATTTTTGAAGAAGATTTTATTTAAAGAACATAATCAATCTGAAGAATTTACAAACTCAATCTACATAAAATAAGAACTTAATCAATCTGAAGAATTTATAAACTCAATCTGAACAAGATACAATTCAGAATTAAACAAGATTAAATTGAAGTTCAAATTTTCACTATAAATAGACACTCAAGTCTGAAGGAGAAAAACATCGAAAAGCAGAAAAGAGTAACTCAAGCTCAAAATTCTCAATTCTTCTTAGAGTTCAAAGAGAGAACCACTTGTTCAGGTTAGAAATATTTTTATAGTGTTTTTTTTCTTAGAGTGTGAGAATTATTATTATTATCAGCTTTGTTAGAAGCAACTACTCAAGTTCCAATCTTTTGTTTTCAACCCGATATTGGTTTACTTCCTTCTTCAATATGGGGTTGTCATGTTGTTAGGAGAAGACTTAGCTTGTAGGATTAAGGTGGTTAGTTCCTCAAAAGTCCGAGGTTGTCAAGCTGTTTGGAAAGACTGACTAGGAGGGTTAGGTGCTTTGTAATTCAAGGTATTTGAATTAGTGGATTATAGCCTCCTGAATGAAGGGACTGGATGTAGTAAAGTTAGTGGTAAACCATGATAAATCTTTATGAATGGACTGTTTTTATGAATTACTTATATAAGAAGCAATTAGATTCAGAGGTAGCAAACAATGAAATCATAAATAATTTGACACATAGATTTATCTTGGTTCACCACTAACTGGGCTACATCTAGTCCCCTCATTCAGAAGGCTTTAATCCATTAATTCAAATACTTTGAATTACAAACCATCTGACCTTCCAAGTCACTCTTCTCAAACAATATGACAATCCCAGACTTTTGAGGAACTAACCACCTTGACTTTACAAGCCAAGTCTTCTTCTAACAATCTGACAACACCAGATTGAAGAAGAAAATAACCACATTGATCCTACAAGCCAAGTTTTCTCCTAACAATCTGACAACACGAGATTGAATAAGGAATTAAACCACTTTCGGTTGGATACAAAAGATTAGAATTTTAAGTGTTTGCTTCGAATAAAGCGGATAATAATAATAATAACTCTCAAACAATAAGAGAAGAACACTAAAAAAATATTTCTCATTCGAACAAGTGTTTCTCTCTTTGAACTCTAAGAGGAATTTGGAATTTGAGCTTGAGTTCTTCTACTCTCTTCTGATTTTTGATATTTTTCTTCTTCGACCTTGAGTATCTATTTATAGTTAAAATCTGAGCTTCAATTTAGTTCTTGTTTAATTTTAAATTGTATCTTGTTCAAATTGAGTTTGTAAATTCTTCAGATTGATTATGTCGTATTTTATTCTGATTGTGTTGTGAATTCTTTAGATTGATTATGTTCATATTTTGTTGTAGATAAATCTGATCAAAATCTTCTTCAAATATTAACCATATCTTTTTTTTCAACTTGGTCAAAGATTTTATTCAATTATAAATATGAATCAAATCTTATTTTAGATTTTCATCAATTTGAATCAAATCTTTTTTAGATTTTCTTCAAAACATGAATATCTTTCATATTTTTGAAGTCAAATATTTTTTCTCATAAAATACTTTTGTTATCATCAAACTTTAAATATACTTTTCAACAAAGACACACAATCAATTAAACAAGCAATTTATGCATTTCTATATCTTTTTATCATTTACTTTATTTGTGCATTCATTTGGTTCTCTATGATTAACACATATGCACCATATTTAATAGTCTTTAGAGTCGTTAAGGAACCATAAAACCATAGTTAAAAGCTATTAATTGATACCTTACCTAAATATTAATCCCAAAAATCATAATTAAATTTATGTTTAAATACAATTTTGGGTCCTCTATTTTACTCATCCGCATTTTGGTCCTTTATTTTTTTATTCAAATTTTAGTCTCATACTTTTAAAATATGACATTTGTCCAACGCTAATCTCGATTCTGATTTGATGACGTGACAATTAATGAGGTTGATGTGTCATTCATGTCCATATTTTATTTGCAATTTTATTAATTAATAAATAGGTATATATTATAATACTTTATAGATTTTCTTAATAAAAAAACACTTTAAAATAACAGATAAAAAAAACATAAATTTGTTAAATCAAACTTATGAACCTAAAACAAAAACACTAAAACTCAGAAATAAGCCTTAATCGTAATGAACTCAAAAATAAAACGACGTACAAAATTGAAGAACAAAAATGACGCTAAATAAGCCTTAAACGTGAATTCCATTAGAATTGTCTCTTTCTTGTGATTACTATCGTCTGATTTTCGTTCTGTTGTGCTCTTTGTAATGGATTCAAGGGAAAAATGAATGGAAATCACGAAACTCAGTTACAATGGAACTCCAAAAAATTCGTATGATTTTTGTATGATTTTCAGGTATGTGATTTTTGTGGTTTGTCATGTGTGTTCAGATTGGTTACTATCAAATAATCTTAGTTTTGAATGGGGTTTAGAGTTTTCGTGAATGGTTTAATATTTTGAATGGGGTTTAGGGTTTTTGTGAATGGTTTAATGTTTTGAATGCTAGTTTTGAATAGGGATTAGATATTTCCTATTTGAGAAAGTATTTTCGATTTTGGAGTTGCACATTTTCTGTCAATAATTGTGGTTTGATTTATATACTTTCTGAATTGTATGTAATTTGCTTTATGCTTTGTTAGGTTCTCAGTTAGACAAAGAAGGACCTTAAAAGAAGGACATTGTGACAAAAGGAAAGACATTAGTACAACAAAGAGATTCATTAAAGATGTCTCTTTTTGATAAATCCAGTGAGCTTGAGAAATGTTTAACTGAATTGCAGGAGAAGTCGACTGCACTAGAAGTTGTCACTTTAAATTAAAATGAATGACCAAATTAAGAAGAAACAAAAAAGATAAAAGACTAAAATGATAACTGAAATTATTAAGAGATTATTTAACCAAATAAATTAATACAATCTAAAGAGTGTGATATACCACATATACAAATATATCTATTATATGATGGCTATATAAATTTTTTATTATTTAATTGCACAATAAAATTTATTGAAAAGGTCTTGAAATTTTGCATAATAAACATTATTAATTTATTTTATAAATATGATGAATAATTTCAACTATAATAGCACACTAATTTTAACCACTCAATAGAATATATAAAAACGCGGGTTAACATTTAAGATCATAAAAATTACATCAAATATATTTTAATCAATAAAAATTACATCAAATATATTTTAATCAATACAAATTAATCAAAATATTTTAAGTCATTGTAAATAACTAAATAAATTTTACATATGATATTTTTTTAAGAAGGCAATAAATATATTAAATAAGCTATCTAGATCACAATGTATGTCGAAAATAACCAAATGATAAATACATATTTTCAAACTAAATCCACAAAAAATGATACATTAAATCAACTAAAAGAATTAGGAGCATTTATTTTTAAGCATACTAATGGATTGCTCCACAACTAACTAAAATCTTTGACAAAATTAGGCTAAATTACATTTGTGGTCCTTTAACTTAATTTCAGGTCAGTTTAGTTCTTTATTTTTTTTCTCCCCGATTAGTCCTTTTTCCTAAAAATATTAAATAAAGTATGAAAATATGAGTTTATTTGAAGATTTGCGTTTACGAATTTGATGAAATTTGTATTATATTGAAGATATAATTAATTTTATGAGTTTTGATTGAATTTTTTTGAATTTTGTATAAAAAAGGATATCATTGTTGAAATTTTAAACATAAAATATTCAATTGTCACTTAAAATTAAAATAAAGGACCAAGTCGGAAAAAAAAAAAGATAAACGACTAAAACGTTACCTGAAATAAGTTAAAAGACCACAAATGTAAATTTAGCCACAAAATTATTAACTTTAACTTTGATCTTACACCAAGATAAACTATTTAACATTATTTACGGTTTTTGAGCGATAATATTACCATGTTACTAGAGGACACGATGATTGAGATACATGGAAATAAATCTTCTCTCAATTTTCCATTCGTATAGAATATTAAAAATTAGTTTATACATGACTCTTAATAATATTTATATATAAATTATTTTATGTAATACATATTCATTAAACTAAATAAAATATTACTATACAATAATTTTTTATTTATATTTAAATTTTTGTATTTTATACACCGTGTAAGGACACAAAATTACTAATTTTCATTATATATGCACATTTTCCTTCTCTTACAATCCTAATAGAAAACATAAACCCCTTCCAAAAAATGTTTATGATACTTAATGAAAATGATAAAAATACGACTTTTGTTCTCCTACGTTTCATTGAGTTTCATTGTATGATGATGATGTTGGGCTTCTATTTCGAAAACAATTTTTTTTTTCTTTACTTATCTTTTTTTTGGCAAAGTCAAACTCTCCTTTGATTTTGATGAAGATTCATATTGATGTTGAAATTTTTTAAAAAACTTTGTATGTGAAACTAGAAATTTAATAAAAAAAATTGTCGTCGTTGTTCAATGTAATATCAATCAATAAAGCTTAAGTTTTTATTATGCCATTTTTGTTTCCACAGCAAGAAAATATGAAATAAAGAGGAATCATATAAGGAAATAATATCACACATGACATATTTTATTTTATTAGTTAAATTCCACGTGTACTATATATATAATTTAAAAATAGTCACATCGGCATTGCCGCTTCAAAATGAATTCACAATTAATTGACCAATATCAAGATTTCTTACATTAAAAATAAGTTAAAATTAAAAAATCAAAATTATAACTTTTTAAAAAATAAATAAATAATCACCAAATATTAAAATTTGTAGTCCAAAACAACAATTTAGATTAAAAATTATTTAAAATTAACACTCAATTTACAAAACCAAAGCAAAACTTCTTCAAAAATTATACGTTAACCTTTGTTAGATTTTTTCAAATATAAAAGGAGAGTTATTCGGGAAATAGATCCTCTAAATTAAACATCAATTTTTTATATCAAAACTAAAGTAAAAAACTCTTCGAAAATTATCCTTTAACCCTTTTTGTTTGAATTTTCCTAAATAGAAAGGAGAGTTTATTTGAGAAACAATCCCTTATATACATAAGAGTCGTGCTCTCATTGAAAATAGAGATAGAATAGATAAAATACTTCATCATTTCACATATTCTCATTTAAGATTTTTGTCTTATTAAAATATAATATTAGAAAAATAATAATTGATTTTATCAATTATATATTTAATTATTTATAAATTTTTACTATTATCATAAAAGTATATATTTTTAAAGGTAGTATATAATAATATTAAGAGTAATATAAAATTAACAATAATTACATAGTTAAAATTATAATAATATTTTTTTTGAGATATTTTTTTGTTAAAATAATATTCATTGTGAGATGGAATCGTTAATTATAGATTTGAAAATTGTTTTTCCCTTTTTATAAGACATTTGAATTTTTCTAATCATCGTTAACTATTTATTTACTAACATAAATTCTTATTAATCTACATTTTTCTATCTACATCTTTTTCTGCTATTATAATATATACTATGTAACAATATTAACTAATTATTTATTAAAGAAAAATTTAACGTCTTTAGTTTTTGAGTAGTTAATGTCCTACAATTTTAATCTTTAAAAATCATATTTATTAATAATATTTTTCTCTTTGTACCTTAATCTCAAAAAATGTATCTAATTGAATTTTATTTTTGTTTAGTATAATAAAATAAAAATAACTAAATTAATTAAATTTTTTTTATATATTGTATTTAAATATAAAGATTAATTTTTAATCATTTTTTAATAAATTTATACAAGTATCCATTTTATTAATTGTTTGATTTTCTCAACGGGTTTTATGTTTATGTACATGAAGATAAGATTAGTAAACATGAGAAAGTGCGTGGTTGAGAATTCACTGATGTACTTAGTGTTGCTTTGCAGCCTATAAATTTTGTCGTGTTAGGGGAAAGAAGAATGATTAGTTTTGATGGAAGAGTTATGGCCGTTGATATGGATGGAAGTGACAAAAAGTGAATATATAATAATGTCTGAAAGCTATAACTTTAGAAGAAACATTGTGGGACCATCGTACGTTGATGGATAATGCACACGTGCGACAAGCCGCCGGCAAACTACCGACCCTTTCCATGCTCCTCGAGAACGGTGAGTGACTGTTGATCCAACTCTATACAGTATATACCTATGAATACGGATAGAGACTCAGACCCATCCTGATTTGATCCGTATAGGTGAGTAGACAGCCAAATTATCAAAACTCTTCTCATCTTTGTCACATTTGTTTCATTTATAAGGGATGGACAACAAAAGCTGACCCGACCGAATCCAATCAATCTAAGACAAAATTTAAGCATGAGGTTGGATTTCGGCAGGTTGAAGGTTGATGGATCGGCTGGATAAAAAGTGAGGATCTAGATGATCTATATAGTCGAATTTAGATTGATAATTTTGATCGTCGTATTCTGATTCCACTGAATTTATTATTATATTATATTAATAATAATATAGACCAATAGTCACACATTCACATGGCTACGTTAATTTTTTTTTAACATTTGTCATGCGACTGGCTTTGTCCAATGTAGTTATTTTTTTTTTTTTTTTTAATTTTTTTTTTTTTATATTTCAATTAACACATTCACCCCAATTTCAATTGAATAATATATTCATTTCAAATTTTAGAGTCAACACTAAACGTAAATTCATTCACTGACTATACTCTTAAAGACTCAACCACTTCACACACTCTCTCTCTCTTAAACGGTCTCATTGTCACTCACAGTCCACCGTCGTTTCACCATAGCCTACAAACATGCATGAAATTTATCTATAACGTAAGTTTCCTTTGAATTTTTACCAACCTAATCTCTTTGTAAGAAATTTATTCAATATTTATCTTAAAAAATCGTTCTTTCTTTATGCAATGTTTATCTTGAAGGTATTATATGCTTTTATATTTTGTTTTGGTTTGTTCTTCTCATTGATGTTACTATTTTGTATTAGGGTTTGATCTTTTTTCACTAACATTTATTTGATGATGTTTCCATTATGTTTAGATACTGATAATATAGAGTTGTCCATATCTCCTTTCTCTATTGAACTTTTAGAGAAGGTTAGTTTATTAGGGTTACTTTTAAGACATCATAATGCATCTTCTAAGTTTTTAAGGTTAATCTATGATTTGTTAGTATTTTCTGATTTTTTAATTATTGATTGTACTACTATTTTCATATTTCTAAGATAATGGTGTAATTTATTGTGATTTTTTTTTTCTTCCCAAATGATAGTGTTTCATTTGCTAGATTTATTAGTTTTGCATTTGTAGTAATTTATTGTGTTTTCACAAACTCATGCAATATTGTTTGACTCTTGAATAAGAATTGTAATTTTTTAATGGGTTAATAAATCAGTTCAGTTCTACATTACAAACCACGGTCCACCAAATCACAGACCCACTTCTGTAAGACCCATAATTTTAAGTGTATTTTATGTATTTTGTGTATTTTTGATTTTGGCTCGTAGGCTTTTTAGCCAAAGATAATAATATTTTGGAGCTTATATGATCAAAAAGATATTTTGATGCCGATTAGAATTACTCGTCGATAAATAAATTAAATTAGATGCGGTGAATCTTTTACGAGGAATTTAATGGGTTACGGGTGAAATGGTAATTTTAATAAATATATAGATATTTGTTAAGTTACAATTAATATATATATATATATATATATATATATATATATATATATATTATATATATATATATATATATATATACATATATGTATATATGTTTGTTTAGAGAGAAAAAGAAAGAAAGGAAATTAGAAGGAAGGAAAGGAAATGATATATAAAGGAAAGAAGGAAATAGGAAGAAAGGAAAAACAAAGGAAAGAAATTGAGATTTTCCATCCTCTTCCTCTGTTAACGCGAGAACCCTTCTTCTCCCTCCTTCCATTTTTCATTTTCGGTTCTTTCTTTTGCTTCAAAACATAAACCCAAGGTTTTGTGAGTGTGGAAGAGAAGATTACTCAACTTCATACTTCCTCTTTGTTTCGAAAACGAAGAAAAACGGTGTTAGGGTTTCTAAAACCGTCAAACACAAACCTCTCTGTTTCATCTAGATCTAAGCTTTGTTTCGCGAAGAGATAGAAGGGAAGGTTGCTCACTACCACACTACGGTGCTAGGGGACCAATTTGGAGGTGACGTTGCGAGCAGAGATTTTTATCGGATTTACTCGCGGAACCGAAAACGCACGTTAAAGCTAACGTTAAGGTAAGGGCTCCTTCCAAACTTTTAGTTTGCATTTAGGGACTTATCTGTAGTTGTGTGGAAAGGAATTTGTTAGGGTTGAATGTATTGATTTAGGGAAGATGAATCTAAGGTTCTGTGGGTAAAGTCTTAGAGTTAGATCTTGACGATATTGATGGGGTGTTTCGTAGAAAATGAACTTAACTCATTTGTGTATGATTATGGGTAAATGAAATTTGATGTGTTTGAGTGTTATGTTGTGTTGATTTGTGTTCGTCGTATTTGACGTGTTCTAAGTTAATACCGATGAAATTTGATGTGTTTTGGTGTGGATTGTGAATTGAATTTGATAATATGTTTGAGTTGGCTTTGCTGTGAAATTTGAAAACCATTAGAGTTAAACGAGTATTAAAAATGGGGAATCTTTTAATATCTCGGTTTACTTAATGTGTGTTTGTGAAAATCGTTTAAGTTAACTGGGCGTTAAGAATGGGGAATTTCTTACTGTCTCGGTTACTTAATGTTTTGTTTTGAAAATCATTAAGTTAAATGAGTATTAAGAATGGAGAATCTCTTAATGTCTACGTTTACTTAATGTTGGCGTTAAAACCATTAGAGTTAAATGAGTATTAAGAATGGGGAGTCTCTTAATGTTTACGTTTACTTAATGTTGGCGTGAAAACCATTAGAGTTAAACGAGTATTAAAAATGGGGAATCTTTTAATATCTCGGTTTACTTAATGTTGTTTTGGAAAATCGTTTAAGTTAAAAAAGTATTAAGAATGGGGAATCTCTTAATATTTTTGTTTGCTTAATGTTTGTTGCGAAAATCGTTTAAGTCAAATGAGTATTAAAAATGGGGAATCTTTTAATATCTGCATTTGCTTAACGATTGTTGTGAATGAAGTCTGTGTATGCTCATGCATTTCATTTTGGTAAATTGTGCTGAACCCGTGATAGGTGGCACCTCGGTAAACTGTACTGACCCGTGATAGGTGGTACGTTTACGGTTTACGTTTAGTAGTTGTGCTGACCCGTGATAGGTGGCACCTCGGTAAACTGTATTGGCCTGTGATAGGCGGTACGTTTACGACTTACGCTTTTTCTTTTAGTAAATCGTGCTGACCCGTGATATGTGGCACCTCGGTAAACTGTACTGACCCGTGATAGGTGGTACGTTTATGATTTACGCCTTTTAGTAAATCGTGCTGACCCGTGATAGGTGGCACCTCGGTAATTGGTACTTTGGCCTGCGATAGGCGGTACAATTATGATTTACAGCCCTTCGAGGAGGGTTTTGGTTTGGAATTCCGAGTCCATGCATTTTGGCATATACGCATTGCATTAGGGTGCTTGGCACACGAGTCGTGTTTGAATCAAGTTTATGATTGAGTGGTTTGAATAGGAATTGTCGTGGTAATTGCTAAGTGTTATGTATTAATTATCGTGTGTGAGTGCGATGAATTGTAAAACTATTTCGAAAACCAATTCGTCGTGGTGATTGTGTGGGTTTTGCTAAGTGTTAAGTTTTGGAGTTATGTGTGAGTGTGATTGAATTAGTTTAAATATTTTTGGAAGAATAAGCAGGGAAATCGATTTCCCAATCGATTGAATGAGTTGCAGGAAGTTCACTATTTTAACCTAATCGATTTGCCAATCGATTGTATAAATATATCTTTCAAAATCTTTTAAGAAATCGATTTGGAAATCGATTGGCAGAGAGGCAGGAACTAAGCAAAACTGCCAAAATCGATTTGGAAATCGATTTGGCAACACAGGGACTCAGCAAAACTGACAAAATCGACTTAAAAATCGATTTGGTCATGCAGGAACTCAGCAGAACTGACCAAATCGATTTGGCAATCGATTGGCTCAGCAAAAGTCCTTATTTTGAGTTAGATAATCGATTGTTCAATTGATTTATCAATGCTTTGGTCAGTTATGTATTACTTGATGATTTGAGAACTTCATTTTGATTTCATTTTTAATTGGCAATCATTATATGAACTTTTAGCATATGGAAAATCCTTTTAAGGTGCATGCTTAGTTGAAAGGTTATTTTGTGCATTTAAAACTCAAATGTTATGTGTTATCTGTTAATTTCGGTTGGTGACCCTTTACAACTATTGTGGAAATCTGGGCTTTGCCCTCAGATGAGAGTCAGGACGACCCTACTGGTTTATACCCTACGGATGGTAATGTAGATGGGAATGCTTGACTGGAGCTATGTAGGAGGACCTCACGGGGAGCGTGGAGATCACTCAGGGTGTATAGTTTTTGGTAGGATGATCAGAGTAAGTTGATGTATAGGGACTAGACGTCCTCCTTTTTGGGTTGCAGTATTTTAATTTGGAAAACTGTACTTATACTAATATTGTCAGTTTGACATCTTTTTTTTGAATGGGTTCCATGTACCATTTGTTGTTGTGTAAATGCTTTTGATTTATATTTGGAGAAACTTTTCCGCTGCTTGTAAATTATAATGACTCAATTATTTATTCAAAGGCATTTCCTTATTTATTTCTCTGTTTTAGTTTAATTTCTTTTGAAAAAATAAAATACACCCTCGCTTTGAAAATCGGGGTGTTACAACTTCAGTCTAGTTCAAACGAAACCATTACAATTCAGTCAATTTTCTCAAACTGTTTTTGTGGTTCAGTTTGATTCGATTCAGTTTTCTCTTAAAACCAAATTGTGAACATGCCTAATTATGAGTTTCAATTAGTATGAATTTAATTATGAATTTATATGGTTATATAATTTGATGTTATGCTAAAATAATATGATTATGAGTTGAACTTGTTTGAGGTTGTATGAACTTTATATGATAACAAGTGA
Organism: Cicer reticulatum; assembly: GCA_002896235.1. Lineage (NCBI taxonomy): Eukaryota > Viridiplantae > Streptophyta > Magnoliopsida > Fabales > Fabaceae > Cicer > Cicer reticulatum. The sequence continues at coordinate 23,556 of PGWS01036502.1, forward strand.
CTCAATTATTAAACTAATTGACTAGTCAATTAGTTGTTACTTTCCTGTTGAAGCAACTCCTATTGTCTTATAGTAGGAGTTGTTTCATATTAAAAAAAAAAACTTAATCAAATAAAATCATTCATTAAAAAATAAAATATGTATTACTAAAGGTTCAAACCATATGAGTTATTTCATATACAAATTCATGGCTAAATTACATTTGTGGTCCCTTAACTTAATTTTAGGTAACGTTTTAGTCCTTTATCTTTTTTTCCCAACTTAGTCATTTATTTTAATTTTAAATGACAATTTGATATTTTATGTTTTAAAATTTCAACAACGTTATCCTTTTTAAACAAAATTCAAAAAAAAATTCAATCAAAACTCATAAAATTAATTTATATTCTTCAATATAATACAAATTTCATCAAATCCGTAACGCAAATCTTCAAAATAAACTCATATTTTTCATACTTTATTTGATATTATTAGGAATAAAGGACTAAATCGGGAAAAAAAAGATATATGGACTAAAACTTACCTGAAATTAAGTTAAGGGACCACGAATGTAATTTAGCCCAAAATTCGTTAATAGATCACATAAAATACTTTGAGTTGAATGATAATTAATTATATAGGAAAATTTCCAACAATTAATTAAGAAAACTTCATCAAATTAAACCTTTGATTAAAAACTAAATATTTTAAACTTTAACTATACTTAAACATATCAATAATATATGTTTCAATGATGGAGCAGCTTTCACCTAATCATTCTCCTAACCAACCTGTTGAAGTTAGTAATCAATCTATTGAACAATTTGCACTAGCAACTACTCTTCCTCCAGTTGGGAAGAAGAGAAAAGACAATGCAAGTGGTTCTTGAAAAACTTTTGAGGTTTGTGACCACTTTAATAAAATTCCTAATTAAGAAATTAGGATTGCTGCTCGTAAATATTATCATCAAAGGTATTTTTGTGAAGCTAAGAGACGCGGTACTTCCATATGAAGCATCACATAATAAGATGCACAAAACATCATTTAAATGTAGCAACTAACCCTAACCAAACTATTTTACAAATTCCAACAAGCGAGGGGTCTAGTTTTTTTGTAGCAAGCTATAGATTTAATGTTCAAGCATGTAGAAAAACTTTGGTTGTTTTTATCATTTTGGATGAGCAACCCTTTAAAGAAGTTGAAGGGGAGGAATTTAAGTACTCGTGTAATCAAATACAATTCCAATTTACCCTACCATCAAGACGTATTGTAGCAAGAGATTGTTTTTAGTTGTATTTAGATGAAAAAATTAGGTTGAAAGGGTTCTTCAAGTCCGATTGTAGTAGGGTGACTGTTACTACATATTGTTGGACTTATGTTCAAAATCTTAATTATTTGACCATCACATCCCCCTTTATTTATAATGAATGAAATTACAAAAAAAGAATCATTAGCTTCTATGTGGTTTCCAAGTCAATAGATATATCAAAGTAATAATTTTTTTACTTTTTAATTTCTTATGATTTTACTATTATAAACTTATCTTAAATAATTTAATATATATTATTGATATCTAAATACAAAATTATACTAAGACCAAAACAAAAAATTCAAAACTATAGTAAATTATTTCAAAAATAATATTTTTGGGTAGTTAAAAACTACTCACTAGTGCGGTAGCTTCACACCTGAAATATTTGAGAACTCCTTATAGCTTCCAATTTATAAAATATATATATATTATATATATATATATATATATAGTATTTAAAACTCTTTACAATTTAATAAATAATTATTTATTAATAATTTTTTTTAGTATGTTAGAAATGGATAGAACAATTATTCATTAAAATAATATGAATGAAATATCTTTAAGTTATATTTATTTATGAATGAGAGAAATTAAAGATATATTTATTGTTTTTAAAACTCCTCAAATTTTTGAAGACTTTTTTGTTTTCTTTATAAAAGAAAATTAATATATACATTAGTGTTCATAAAACTTAAGATATTCTTTTTCTTGAAGTCGTGAGTTTTTTATGATTTTGTTTTTTGAATTTTTATGATGTTAAATTTCCTTATTAAACTAGTCTCTATATACATGAGAGATGACATGAACTTGATGGAGAGATTAATCTGATATAAGTGAAGCAAATTGAAAGACGATTTGACTATTTAAAAAAAAATTCAAGGATGAAATTTATGGATGATAATAAATTTAAAGATGAAATTGTCTATTAATTCTCTTCAATATTTCACTTTCAAACAATGTTTTTGAACAAGAGAGAGACATATGACAAAATGTTGGAAATTAAATAAAATATTCTCATTCGAATATTCTAAATATCCTTGATGTCATGTTTGATTTTTTTTTTTCACAGTCAAATATTCCTCTTGAATAAAATATAAATAAATTAGATAATGAAAAGTTGATCTATTTAATCGAATTTAAGATTATATACATAAACTTTTTGGTTATAATTTTTTCTTATATTCATTTATGAAAGTGTATCCATTTGTAATTTTTTTGCACAATCAATATCAATTTATTTTTCTGTAATAAATATAATTTATTTAAAAAGAATTAATTCTTAAAAATTTATAAAATAAAAAATAGTTTATATTTAAAATATTTACGTATAAAATGACTTGCAAAATAAACTTCAATATAATTTATCACATTTAAAATTCAAAAGTTACCATAATTGTCCAACGCTAATCATAAATTTATAGGTAGATTATACTTGAAAATTATTGGATTTATCAAGTAACCAACAAATCGAATCTACCCCTCCAATCGTACAATGAAACAGAACTGTAGCAACATTACTTTCAGTTTCAGGTCCCAAAACTAGCTGGTGTACAATGGGCCGGGTCTAAAATCCACAACCGACCCGCAAATAAGTAATACAGATCCAATTCCACTCAATTAAGGGTTCGAGTTTTGTACCAGGCACCCCCCCAATTTGACCTGCCACCCCCCAGTGATGCGTAAAAGACAATTTTACCCTCTATCACATATATAAAAACCAAAAAAAAATTTACCCACACTTTTCACCAAATCATTCGAACATTTCAAACATTCGATCCAGAATCAACCTTACCTTCGAAGATCTCAAACATTCGAAACGCAAAAGTAAGTTCCCATTCGAATATTTGCAGTTTTTTGAAAATTTTGAAATGCATTGTATGATTCAATTCCAGAAGTTTCGAAAGTTTCCTTGAATATGAAACCATCGAAATGCAATCCTCGAACATTTTGAAATCTTCGAAACGAGAAACTTTCGAAAGTTTCTTGAATTGAAATCTTCGAAATGCAATGCCAGGTGAAACTTTCGAAAGTTCTGGGAAAGTTTCGAAAACGCTTGTTCGAAAGTTTGGATCTGGGAAATGTTCGAAACCCAGTTTCGAAAGTTTGAATCTGGGAAATGTTCGAAACCCAGTTTCGAAAGTTTGAATGTGGGAAATGTTCGAAACCCAGTTTCGAAGGTTTGAACTGGGAAATGTTCGAAACGGGCGTTTATGTATTATTTTAAATTTTTTGAAACGAATTTGTTAATATTACTTATATATTATTAATATATTATTTATATATTGTTACATTGATTTTTTATTGTTTATAATTTTTTTTAATATTTATATGTTGCACGTGCCTAGGATGAGAGGTGCTTTCGGCCAAATTATTCGCAATATTGTAGTGGTGATAGAGGTGGTGATGGTGTTGAGAGAATTCCACCAACAGCATCAATAGACGACGAAACGAAGCAAATCGTCAAAATAGGCATCGTCGTCGAAGACAAGACATCCATGATGATGTCCCTGAGCCTCAGATGGAGGAGGATGTCCGTGAGCCTCAGATGGAGGAGGATGTCACTGAGCCTCAGATGGAGGACCATGTCCCTGAGCCTCAGTTGGTGGAGTGTGAAATCTGAATGATAATTTTTAAAATAATATTATACTGTTTTACAAAAGGGTATTTTAGTCTTTAAAAAATAGTGGGGGGTGGCAGGTCAAATTGGGGGGGTGCTTGGTACAAAACTCTAAGGGTTCGGAGTTTATTTTGTTTTGGCCTAATTACATCTTTGTCGTTTTTTTGGCAACTTTTTATATAATAAATCATTTTTTTAGTTTTTATTTTTTTTTAGGATTCTTTTGTTTTAAAAATTTTTTTCCTTTAAATTTAAACTATTTTACCCTATTTTGATAAATAGTGTAATGTTCACGGTCCAATATAAGAAAATTTAATACACATTTGTCATCTTTGTTATCTAATTTAAAAAAATTTAATAAAAATTAATTAATAATCACTAAATAGATTACGAAATCACTATCCAACACGTTTTAATATAGATATCTAATTTTTTCCTTCAAGTCCAACGACCGACTATAAAACCAACTGCAACAGTTGTTCTCAAGGCTTATAATTGAACAGAAGAGCATACTGCCATAATAGAAAACAGTCGGTCCAACACTAATAGGAAATGTAAAATATAGGTGTTCAAAAATCTATTAAAATGTAAAATAGCTGTAACAAAAAATTCGTCCAGCACCAAGTGCAACCAGTAAATTGTGAAGCACATTGATAATGAAAAATATCTATGGTCAATAAAAATATAAGCCAACAACAGTTAAAATTTGAATTAAGTATATGGCTTCAAATCTCACATATAAATGTAATCAATACATACAACTAATTCAAATTACATACTAAGTCATTTTCACTACATGCTTAACTGAAGAATGAATCCATTTTCACATCTATACATATTTCATACAGTTAACTGAGTTATAATATTAGGAGTGGACAACGGGTCAGGTAGGCCGGGTTCGGGCCTAAAAATCATAATCGATCCAATCCACGGATAAAAATTACAGGTTCATTTCTGTCCAATAAAAAGTTTGGTTTAATAGGATAACGGATAAAATAGACTACGGGTTGACAGGTGGTTTTCTATAGATTTGATTTTATGGGCCATTTAGTTTTTTAGTCAAAAGAATTTTTTTTTGACCTAACTATTCTTTTGATCCATTCATTGTTAGGTCATTTTTAAATTAAAGTCATTTTGGGTCCAAACTTTCTGTTTATATAACTATTTTAATTTTTTCTTTAAAAATGAGCAATTTTGTCCTAATTTTCTTTTATAATGAACATTTTATAACTCTAATTTTTAGTTGTTGTAGATAAAAAATAACATTTGAAGCAACATTAATATATACAATTTATAGGTTGAGATATAAGCATGTTTATAAATTTAACAATCGTGTAAATTTAACAATCGTGTGAAATGTAAATTTAAAATACATTGTCCATTCATATTTATAAAATCTAAATATTTTATGAAATGTAAACTAAATGCACATTGTCTATATAACAAATCAATACAAATAACACGATATTTGATGCCCATTCTAACATATAGAATCATGTTAATTATCCAATACAAAAAAACTAAATACACACTTGTGATCTTTGCTTGCCAATATATAAAATTGTATAGAAATTAATTGGTAATCACTAATTTGAGTACATAGTAACTATGCAAGAAGCTTATCTTACTCTTCTCCTTCAAACTCAATGGATGACTACAAAAAAAAAAAAAAACTAAATAAAACAGCATACTACAGTCCAGCACAAACAAACATCAAAGCCATAGTTAGAAATCATTAATCATCTTTATAAATAAAAAATAAGCAAGTCAATTAAAAAAAAATGTAATACGAATACATGAATAGTACATTTGTTTTCTTTCAACAATGCTTTAAAACATTAAATCTACAAAACAATCACTCGTTAGCAGATAAAAAGCACAAAAACGTAAAATAACATAAACATAACATAAGAAAGGAAAAAACCTTCCAAATCCAGAAACAAAAAAAATAAAGAAAATGGTGGTTAGAATCATTAGTATTAATATGCAGAGAAAATATTATAACAAAAAGCAAACCAATACCAAAAATTATAATTAATAATAATAATAATAATAATAATAATAATAATAATATAATAATAATAATAATAATAATAATTAAATCCATATTCGGGCGGGTCGGTCATCGGCAGTCTCAAATTCATGACCCGAACCCGCCCGTTCCTATCCTTTTGAACCCTAAATTATTATTCGCCGGACCCGTTAGAACCAGTCCAACCCGTCCAATTCCCTTCACCCGCTTCGGGCTGGGAGGTAATGGGCGGGCCCAGTTTGCTGCCTAGCCCTAAGTCATATGACGTATCAAAGTCAACTTTCAGCAACAAACATTTTGTCTTTCCTTGTTCTTGCTAAATTAATGATCTCATTACCTCCAACAATTGCCTTATGGTATAAATGATGTCTGGTTTTGGAAATCATTTTCAAAAGCACTCGTTTCAATATGTTAGAGCATCTCCAATGGTAGTCAAATAAGTTCGTCCACCAGCGTATAGTAACGGAAAATTCAGTTTTTGGCGTGTTCACGGTTGGAGTTGTGTCAAGCTGTCATCACAGTTCTCTCAGGAAGAAACGATACTTTGATAGTTTAATAATAATAAAGTTATAACCGTTCCTTTTTTTATTAATTTATTAATAATAATAAATTTATGATCTGAACCATATTTAATGAACTCATGTTGAGTTCACCGTTGAAGTAAAAAATGAATGAGTTGCTTCAGAATGATATGACACAGTGAACCCTACTTAATGAACCCAAGTTGAGTTCACCGTTGAAGATGCTCTTACAAAAAGTTTCGGTAAAACCTTATACAAGTATCCTACCAAGAAAATAGGCCTATACTCGTTCAAATCCCGCAGATGATCAACCCTCGATATTAAATCCAAGAAAGATGTTGTCATTGCATTCAATAGGACAACATCATTATGAAATTCCTACACAAAACCCATAAAATATTCGTTAATCAGTCCCAAATACTCCTTTATAAAACTAAAATACAATTCATTAAGTCCCATTATTTTATCTTCACCGCATTTCAAAATAGCTTATTAAATCCATATTCACTAAAATCTTTGGTCAAGCTCTTGTTAAAGCTGAAAGTTGATGTCGTTCATCTTTGGCGCGTTTGATGTTGAATAAAAGATGTTCTTCTTAAAGAGATTCAATACTTCATCCTTATAGCCTATAGTCCTTCCACCAAAATATCGCATGTTTTAAGGGCAATTAATTGATTTCTCCTTCTTCTTTTATGAAATCTTGCATGAAATTTTTTAGTATTAGCATATGTTAGAGTCAAGTTGATTCGAAGAACAATGACCCTTAATTGTTTTGATGATAACATAAATTATTTTGTGCGAACAATATATTTAGGTGTGTAAACTCTTGTCACGAGATTTAAAAGTATTTACAATGCATCATCTAACAAATAGACAAGTTAACGAAAATAGATACGACAATACTTTGATATATCTATTGAGATTTAACTGGTTCTGAAAAGCACACTTTAAATGCACCTTTCTGAATCTTTTGATACAAGTTCACTCTGGTGATTATGTGTTTGATAATCATGGCATCCAATTTCATCATAGTAGAATTATCCTCTGACTAAAGAAACACATAACATCCTCTGATAATGTCATCTTGCCTTTTCTCTCAAGATACATCAAATCAATTAAGAAGACGGATTTGGACAAGTTTTAAATGTTAATTCAAAATCTCTGAAATTTGATACAAGTTATTATTTCATATGTTGATTTCATTCAATCACAACAATAATCAGAAACCCTAATGGACTAAATAACTCTTTATAAAAGGATTTGTGATCGTCACAAAGAAAGTGAGATTAACAATGAAAAACCAAAGAAGAATTCATGTCGTTACAAATTACAAACTCTTGAAAATCTCTTGTATGAACTCTAAGTGTTGAGAAACCTAAAAATCTTATGAGAGCGATCTGGCTAAATGTTTTTACGTGAGATTTCATTCCAAACCTAATCTAAACACTTTGTAATTTGACCCAGTAATGGATGATGTCCTCAACAGTTTGACCGTACTAAGCGAGAAGGTTGAGATGACTTGAACACAATCAAGTTGACTAAGGTGTTATGTGAACTTGTGATTCGATTAGTTGAATAGTGGATTAAATCCTTCTATGTGAAGAGACTAGACATAACTACCTTGTTAGTGGTGAACCATGATACATTGGCTTGTGTTTCTTTTCTTATCAATTTCTTATTGTTTTACTTATTCTTGTTTTCAACCTCACCAATTTTTTGTAAATTATTTAAAATGAAGTTTTCGAAACAACACACAATTCAAACCCCAATTTCTTGTGTTTTTTCTCTACAATTGGCATCAGAGCTCCGTCTCTAGGTTGAGCACTTAACCGTGTTTGATTAAAGATCTTATTATTTTGACTAACTTTTGTGATGAAGCTACAAGTGGAAATATTAGTAGGCCTTCCTTATTTGATATGAAAAGATTTGAATACTGAAAAAACTAGTTGAGTAGTTTCTACTTGTCACACGATCTTGAACTTTGGGATATAGTCGAAGACATCTATAAAGCTCGAGAAGATAATGTTGGTATTGAAATATCCAAAAAGGATCTCAACGCTGATCAAAAGATACAATATAAGATGCATCACAAAGTTAGAACCTTTATAATGAATTCTACTACAAAAAACATCATTGATGTCATGGTTCTTAACTATGAAGGAAATAAACAAATGCAAGAATCCTTATTAGGAAGTACAAACTATTTCAAATGTTAGAGATGAAGACATTGAGACCATGTTTTCTTGATTCCAAACTCTAGTCTCCAGATTGAAGGTTCTCCAAAGGGGCTACATTTCATCTAATCATGTCAAGAAGATCCTCAAAAATCTACCTAGTAAGTGAAGACCAAAGATAACTACAATTCAATAGGCTGAAGATCTTAACAAATTACCTTTGGAAGAGCTGATGAGTTCACTCAGATCTCATGAGATTTAATTAGTGGAAGATGAACCAAAAAGGAAATTAAAGTAATTGGCTATCAAATCCAAAGGAAACAAAACAAACTCCAAGGCTTTGCAAGCTAAAGAAGAATTAGTGGAAAGTGAATTAGGCGATCAGAGTGAAGACTCAAATTACGAAGAGCTAGCATTCAATTCAAACAAGATCCAGCGCATGTGGAACAACAGAAAGAAATCATTTGCCATAAAAGATTTCAGGTGATCCACAAATAGCAGAGAAAGTAAAGAAAAATCTAAAAAGAGGAAAATCACATGCTATGAATGCAAATAACCATGACATTTTAAATTAGAGTGTCTTAAGCTTAAGAAGTGAAACTCTCAAAGAAAATACTTCAATATAAAGAATGAGAGTCTTACGGCTACCTAGGATGACTTCGACGAATATGAAGAACATGCAAACATGGCATATATCTACTATGAATCTGAAAACGCATATGTTGGTGAGGAAATTGAGGTACTATTTAATCCAAATTGCGATGAACTTATAATTATGTTAAATGAATTTATGAACAAGAATGAAAATGTCTTGTCAAAACTAAAAAACCTCGTAAAAGATCATTCCATCTTAACAGACAAGTGTTGAGACAAAATCCCAAATTAATGTTTTTTTTATAATTAAACAAAAGTTAATTAAGACTTCTAATTATAATTCTAAGTATTTTGGTATTTAATATGTGTATTTAAATGTGTTAAAACAAGATAGGTACAAAGCATTACAAAGCAAATCATATTAAAATCAAGAAAACAAAGTCAGTAAAACGAAGAACGTTCTTGACAGATTTCTGGAAAACGAAGAACGTTCTCTACATCTGCCATAAACAAGTATGATAAGATTTTTATGTAAAAGATTAGATGCAAGAAGTGCCATCCATTATGTATCTTCATCAGTAATATATAAGGATCAATCTAAGCAAAAATTATTCTAGAATTCGAAGACTCAACAACTTTCTTCATAAAAAGCATAAAGCAAGATCATTCTCCAAGTCAAGCAAATGCAAGTACAAATGACAGGTTGTAAAGAACACTATTGTTGTACCTTCAAACAGATATGCGCACGTGACTTAAAGCTTGTAATCATTTCAGACAACTGACAAGATCACAAATACAAGTCAGCTCATCTCAAACCAATTCGAAGAACGTTCTTGAATCTCAAGAACATTCCTGGTTTCAAGAAAAACAATTCTGCTTTATGGTTGATCTTATCCATTCACTTACTCATGACAGCTGAACTGCCTCCAATGCTTAAATAAGCTATCATAAGCTCTCTTGAAGCCTATAAATAAAGCTTCACAATGAAGAACAAATCAAAACTCAAAGTGCCAAGCAAAATATCACTCATTAAAATCATACTCGAGTTTATCAAATCATTTTAAGTTGCAGTTCCATTTCTTAGTGTGATATTAGAATTAATGATTATTGAGTTATAATATATATAATCTATTTCTCAAACAAGAGTTGAGCAATACCCAGATACTAAAATTCTCAAAATCATTAGTTTGTAACTCAAAAATATATTGTTAATATAGCTTGAGTAGTTGAAATCCTTTTATGATTTAAAAGGTAATTTATAAAATCGTTTTTGAAATAGTGTAAGGTAACCTGTGGAAATCCTTTCTAAGTAGAAAGGTAGAACCTTGTAATAAATCAAGACTGATATGTGGAAACAGTATGAAAACTAGGAAAATTCTTGCTTTGAAGCACTTAGTGAAAAATCTCACATTTGTGAGGACTGGACGTAACCGTGGCTGGTGAACCACGTTATATGCTTGTGTAATCACTTTATCCCTATCTCTATTTATTATTTGTCTTACATTCAGTTTTTATACTGATAAATTGATATTGTTGTTTTTCCACTAACGAAGAACGCTCTTCGGTGATAACCAAGATCAGTCTTGAGTTATAACTTTCAGTTTTTAATCGGAATTTTTAAAAGGGGAAATTATAATTCAAACCCCCTTCCTTATAATTGAAATTGTTACTTCAATTGGCATCAGAGCCAGACTCTAAGGAATAAATACCCAAAAAGTGTTAGAGCAAAAGATTCAGGAAGATAATGTCAAAAGCTAAATACATTACTGAAGGAGGGTCATCAAGCAGACCACCATACTTTGATGACTCAAATTATTATTTCTGGAAAAAGCAAAATGCAATTGTTCTTAAAATCACAAGACATTGGTATGTGGCGAATCATCACAGATGGAGACTTCATACCAAGAGTAGATCAAACCGATGCAAAGTCTGCTGAAAAGAAAGAAGCAGATTGGACAACAGATGAAAAATCTAAGGTACTTCTAAACTCAAAAGATCAATTATTTTTATCACGTGTTTTAAGCAGGGATGAAAGTGAAAGAGTAGATGAATGTGATACGACAAAGAAAGTATGGGACACACTGTAAACTCGCCATGAAGGAACAAGCCATGTTAAAGATAAAGAATTGACATTGGCATTCGAAAGTTCGAATTATTTGAAATGAATGAAGGAGAAACAATTGATGAATGTACTCGAGATTCACAACCATATTGAACGAAATGCGTTCTCTTGGCAAAGTTTATTCAGTTCAAGACAGGGTAAGAAAGATCATGAGATGTCTTCCAATCATGTGGAGACCAATGATGACAGCTATAAGTCAAGCAAAAAATCTTGAGGTACTAGGCTTGGAAGAACTTATTGGAACTCTGAGAGTACATGAAGTATTATTGCAGGAAGATAAACCTGTAAAGAAAGACAAAATAATAGCTTTAAAAGCATCTCAAAATTCACCAAGTATTCAACAAACAAAAGAGAAAAATGACTCAGAAGACAACCAAGAAGATTATGATGAAGAGATTGCTCACCTCACAAGAAAAATACAAAGAATGATAAGGATAAGAGATCAGATCAAAAAAGGATCCTTAGATAAAAAGGACTTCAAAACTGAAGTGGATAAAAGTAAAATCACTTGTTTCGGATGCAACAAACAAGGACATTATGAAACTGAATGTCCATTGAACAAAAGAGTACCAAAGAAATTCCCCTTGAAGAAGTAGCCAATGATAGCAACCTGAGATGATTCTGATGAATCGGAAGCAGATGAACCTAAAGAAGCCAACCTATGTCTGATGGCAAACACTGAAGATATAGAGGTAACAAATTATGAACCATGTCTTTTGTGTGAACATATTGAAAACTTATTTGATAATTTGCTAAATGATTAAAACTTTCTTATTCAAAAGTGTGGTTCTTTTAAAGAAAAATTTCACAAAGAAAAAGAAGAGAAAGAGAAAATTTAGGCTATAAATGATAAACTTAAAGAGATCATAAAAAATTTGAAAACTAAAAGTTCAGAAAGTCAAGAATGATCTTCACTTCCAAAGGAGAACATTCTGCATAAAGTTGAAGTTGAAATTCTTAAAAATGATTTGTCAAATTTTATTAAAGCTACTAAAACTTTTAAAAGAATCATGGGATCTCAAGTTGGAATATTGGATATTTTGGTCTTGGTTTTGATAAAACTCAAAAAAACCAAAATGTATGAAAGCATTTTTGTTCCTGAATGGAAAGAAGAAAAATGCAAAATTAAATGTTCATATTACATAAAGTTGGACATCTGGAATTTGCATATGATTTTAAAATAAGAGATGAAAAATCAAGAAAAGAAAGATCTTCAGAAAAGAAGAATATTTTGGAACAAAAGAAAATTTTTCTCAAAATCTAGAAAAAGGAGAACGTTTTCCAGTAAATGTAACAAAAGAAGAACATTCTGGAGCTTTACAAAAACTAGTTGCAACTCAGCTGACTAAACCTTTTTCAAAATAAACTACTAGATATTCCTCTTGGTTCAAGAATGGCCACTCTGAGATAATATATGACATTAAAAATGAACCATATTTGAAAACTAACACTCCAGAACCCAAAACTAAGTGGGTACCTAAAGTTAATGGAACCAATAATGCAGGATGGTTTTCAAGATATCAAGAAAAAACCATGGTTCTTGGACAGTGGTTGTTCAAGACATATGACGGGTAATAAGAATTGCTTCATGTCATTCATCAAAAAGGATGGAGGATCCATTACATTTGACAACAATGATCAAGCAAAAATCAAAGGCAAAGGAACTATAGGTAAAATACATTCTGCCAAAATCAATGATGTTCAATATGTTGAAGGATTGAAACATAACCGGTTTTCTTAGCATTAGTCAACTTCGTGATAATGGCTTTGAAGTTATTTTCAAACCAAACATATGTGAAGTGAGAATAACAAATTTTTGTGAAATTATATTTTCTGCACCCAGAAAGAAAAACATTTATATTTAATACATTGAAGAACTACTAGTTGAATCATGCCTCATGTCCAAAAATAAAGACAAATGGATATGGCACAAGAGAACTGGACATGTAAGTATGAAAACAATTTCAAATTTATCAAAATTAGATCTTGTTAGAGGACTTTCTTAAATAAACTTTGAAAAAGATAAAATATGTGAAGCTAGTGCAAAGAGAAAACAAGTAGTTTTCAATCAAAAGAATTTATATCAACCAAAAAACCTCTTGAACTACTTCACATTGATATTTTTGGTCCTATCAAAACTACTAGTCTAGGAGGTATGAAATATGGATTCGTTATTGTTGATGATTTTTCTAGATACGCATGGGTACTATTTTTAAAACAAAAGGATGATGCATTTGACGCTTTCAAAAACTTTTGTAAAAAGGTTCAAAATGAAAAGGAATCCAATATAATCACTATAAGAAGTGATCATGGAGGTGAATTCATTAATACATCTTTCAAAATATTTTTTGATGAACTTGGTATCTCTCATAATCTATCTTATGCAAGAACTCCTCAACAAAATATAGTTGTTGAAAGAAAAAAATAGAACTTTGCAAGAGATGGTATGAATGATCTTAGAAGAATCAAATATTGAAAAGTATTTATGGGCAAAAGTTATAAACACTTCTTGCTATATTTTGAATCGTGTTTTCAATTAGAAAATTATAAACAAAACACCCTATGAAATCTGGAAAAAATAGGAAACCAAACATTCATATTTCACATCTTTGGTTGTTATTGCTACATCTTAAACAACAAAGATAACTTAGGAAAGCTTGATGCAAAATCAAACAAAGATATATTTTTAGGATATTCAACAGAATCTAAGGAAAATATCATATCTTAAATTTGAAAACCAAAATTGTTGAAATAATTATGCACATATTATTTGATGATCTTGATTTAAAAAGTAAAGATGATGAGGAGGAAGAACAAACTTGGCAAACACAACAGATTGTTCTCCAGGAAAACGAGATTGATAAACAATCTCTGTTTCAAACTCCTCATAGAAGTTGGAAACTAATAGGTGATCATCCTTATAACCAAATCATTGGAGATACAACTAATGGCATTAGAACAAGAATGTCATTTAAAAATGATGAAAAAAGCAACATGGCAATGATATCCCAAATGGAACCCAAATCCATCAAAGAGGCTATAATTGATCAATCTTGGATTGATGCAATGAAAGAAGAACTTCTTCAATTTGAGAAGAATGAAGTTTGAACCCTTGCTACAGATCCACTAGATCAAAAAATTATTGGAACAAGATGGGTCTTCAGAAATAAGCTAGATGAAGGAGGAAAGATTGTAAGAAACAAAGCAAGGTTAGTTGCTCAAGGTTATAATCAACAAGAAGGAATAGAGTATGATGAAACTTTTTCTCCAGTTGCAAGGTTAGTAGCCATACGAATTCTTCTTGCATATGCATCTTATAAACATATCAAACTTTTTCAAATGGATGTTAAATGTGCATTCTTCAATGGTTTTTTAAATGAACAAGTTTATGTTCGTCAACCTCCCGGTTTTGAAGATCAAAAGAAACCAAATTATGTTTTTAAACTCACCAAAGCCTTGTATGGTTTAAAGGAAGCTCCTAGAGCTTAGTATGAAATATTAAGTTCTTTTTTGATAAAAAAAAAATGGATTTTTCTGTGGAAATATTGACACACCACTTTTTCAAAGAACACATAAAAATGATATTCTCATTGTTCAAGTGTATGTTTGATGATATTATTTTTGGATCAACAAAGGAAAAAATGTGTGAGGATTTTTTAAAACTTATGCAAAGTGAATTTGAAATGAGTATAATGGGAGAATTGAGATATTTTCTTGGTTTACAAATAAAGCAACATAAAAATGAAATTTTCATTTGTCAAGAAAAATATATCAAGGATCTTTTAACTAAATACAAAATGAGTGAAGCCAAGATTATGGCCACTCCTTTGCATCCATCATCCTCATTAGATAAAGATGAAAATGGACAATCAATTTCTGAAAAAGAATATAGGGGTATGATTGACTCATTACTTTATTTAACTGCAAGTAGGCCTGACATTATTTTCACAGTAGAATTATGTGCTAGGCTTCAATCTTCACCAAAAGAATCTCACCTAACTGTCGTGAAAAGAATTTTTCGTTGTCTTGTTGGTACTACTGATCTTGGCCTTTGGTATTACAAAGGTTCTCATTTTGATTTTGTAGCTTATTGTGATGCTGATTATGCTGGTGATAAGATCGAAAGAAAAAGCACAAGGGGTGCATGTCAGTTCTTAGGAGAAACGTTGATAAGTTGGTCATGAAGAAAGCAAAACACGATTGCCCTATCCACCACTGAAGCTGAATACGTTTCAGCAGCAAATTGTTGCTCCCAAGTCTTATGGATAAAAAATCAACTTGAAGATTTTTCAATAAGATATTGTCACATTCCAATATACTGGGATAATAATAGTGCCATTAATCTATCTAAGAATCATATTCAGCATTCAAGAACCAAACATATTGAAATAAAACATCATTTTATTAGGAATCATGTGAACAAAAAAAGATATTGAATTAATTTTTGTTGATGCAATGAATCAGTTAGCTGACATTTTTTACAAAACCTCTTGTTGAAGAAAACTTTGAGTCCATCAAAGAAGATTAAAAATCATCAAAAATCCAGCTCAAGATCGTTAAAGCTCAAACCAGAACACTATGGTCATAACGGAGAACGTTCTCTGTTTTGAGCATGTTTGCTCAAGAACGACCTTTGTTTTTCATCATAAGAAACTTTCAAAATTAGCTTTTAAACTGAAACGTCTGCTACTTTTCAAAATGTAATGGCAACCCATGCCCCACCTGTCACAATGAGGAAGGTCTTCTACTTTTAAACTGCCCCGCATTCATCTTCAGAGCGAACATTCTTTGATCACATGTCACTGTCACATGAGTTTAGTCCCCCTCCAATCACACTGGACCACTCCAACCATTCTTCCTCCATTGTATCAATGTCCTTTTCCTTCAGTCTGTCAAGCCCCACACCATCTTCCAAAAACTCTCAACCCTAGTTCCAGCACTACATCCTCCAAACGAAGATCAATGCGTGTTCTGACAGGTATTGGTATTTCAAAAACTAAAAATATAGACACCACAATCTATACCATTTCAGATGATGATTATGAACCCTCACCACCACCACAAAATCCTAAATCACAAATTCCATCCCAATCTTCCAAACCAAAATCCCCAGAAATTTCAAAATCCCTAGAAATTCCAAAATCCCCAAAAATTTCACAACCCCCAGTAATTTCAAAATCCTCCAAATCTCCTTCAAAAGTGCTTTCTTCCAAAACCACCTCCTTTAAAATTAAGCCCACGATTCCAAAATCTCCCTCGTCTTCAACACTCTCTCATTTTTTAGCCTCCAAAAAAATTAAAAAATCCTAAAAAATTTACAAAGAAAAGTTCAACTCAAGAACTTTCTTCGTCCAAACTCCAAACTGAAGAACGTTCTCCACTCAAAACTCAAGATTGTTCTCCACTCGAAACTCAAGAATGTTCTCCAGTAAAAACTCTAAAAACAACAAAAACCTCCAAAACAAAAACCATAAAACCCTCCACCAAACATTCTTCTTCCAAAATATTTATTCCACCTTTGGTTCCATCAAAATTTAAAACATTGTATGCTGAAAAATGGTCTCAACGACCTATTGGCATTGGTCAAGTTTTTAGTTTTGAAAACCTACAAGTTGAAGGAATATCCATTCCATATCATACTGATGCACTTGGATGGACAAATTTCCTTAAAATTTATGACATTCGAGCATTTTACTGCAAAGATGAAGCATTTGCAGATAAATCCCTCATTGTCTCAACATTAAAAGGTATTGAGATACGTCTAGAACCCTTAATTTTGGCTGATATTCTTAAATTACCATCTGAAGGCCCAATAATTTTTGGAAAAGACTGGTACACATCCTTGAACACCACCAAAGAAGAAGTGTTTCAAGAACTGTTTATTGATGGGTCTACAAATTTTTTCTAAACTGACCTAAAACCACTTCCAAAAATCTTCAACAATATAAGTCAACACTCCATCCTTCCTCATTGTGGCAGCCACAAATTTGTCTCTAATAATGATGCACTAGTCATTTATCATCTTTTTCATTGCAAGAAGCTGAATCTTCCTAACCTAATAATCCAACATATGATTGCTGCAGTTCATAAGGATTATAAGAGAAACACCGTTCCATATGGTATGATTTTCTCCAAAAGTTTTAGGCATTTTCAGATTCCCTTGTTGTTTGAAATTTCAAACATTTAGATCTCCAAATTCTCATCCAAAAACTTCTCCCATATGAAACAATTTTCCACGATCCCATCCTCACCAAAATCAACCTTCAATCCATCTACCACTAAAAGAAAAAGGTCTGCACACACCTCTATTGACAACACTAAGCAGTGCTCACCTCAAGAACGTTTTTCCTCTCCCCAACATGATGAAGAATGTTCTATGTTTCCAACTATTCCACAAAATCTGAATCCTATCCTTGATCAAGTATTTCCTCCAACGTCTACTATTCCACCATTCACCAATCCATCCTCTCAAGGTAATCTATGTATTCCACTTCAAATTCAGCACAAATCTATGATGTCACTAGCCTTTGTGTCCCCACAAAAAACATCTTCCTTTATCTTTAGAATAAGCCAATATTTGATTTGTCCAGATTTAGACATAGTTGGCCCATCTATGCCTCATCATTCTGATCCTACAATCTCTCTTCCTCCCATCAATACTTCATTTGCCACCTTATATACATTTTGTACCACTGCTGCTCCATCCCAAAATACTCCTCTCACCACTCCAATTGATGATGAATAACTTCCTTCTAAAAGGACCAAAATGGAAAGAGAAACATCCAAAACTTATAAGGAAATCCTCATAATCTTTGTTGCCCTTCAAACCATCATAGTTAGGTAAAGCTCATTAGGACAAAGAGCAAGTTATTCTGCGGGACTGGATGGCTGCTTAGCTTGCTCCCAAGCTTAGACCTGAGCCTCAAATGCCTAATCCTCCTCCAATTTTTCCTAACATACCTCAGCTGTCACTGTCTCCATAATCTGATAGGTCTTCACCTTCATTGTCTTTATGATTTAGCTTTAGATTAACTCTCCTATTCCTTTTTGCCATGACAAAGGGGGATAAGTTATTTAGATTTTAAGAATCATAAATTCTTTTTGTTTGACTACTTTTGTATTTTTGTTTTGGACCACCTTGTAATGATCTAGATCTTTATTGTTATATCAATGAAATATTATTATTTGGTTTAAATGATTAGCACATATTGATGGGGAGTTTTTTTTTTTTTTTTTTTTACTAAAAAACTCTTTAAATTATTATTAGAATCAAAATTAAAAATCAAAGTTAACATAAAGCAAGATCAGTCTTCAAGTCAAGCAAATGCAAGTACAAATGACATGCTGTAAAGAACACTGTTGTTGTACCTTCAAACAGACCAGCACATGTGACTTAAAGCTTGTAATCATTTCAGAAAACTGAGAAGATCACAAATACAAGTCAACTCATCTCAAACCAATTCGAATAACGTTCTTGGATCTCAAGAACATTCCCGATTTCAGCAAGAACAATTCTGCTTTATGGCTGATCTTATCCATTCACTTACTCATGGCAGCTCGCCTACTTTCAACGGTTAAATGAGTTGTCATAAGTTCTCTTGAAGCCTATAAATAAAGCTTCGCGATGAAGAACAAATCAGAACTCAAAGTGCCAAACAAAATATCACGCATTCAAATCATACTCGAGCTTCTCAAATCATTCTAAGTTGCAGTTTCATTTCTTAGTGTGATATTAGAATTAGTGATTACTGACTTCTAATATATAGAATCTATTTTTCAAACAAGAGTTGAGCAATACCCAGATTCTAACATTCTCAATATCATTACTTTGTAACTCAAGGATATATTGTTAACGTAGCTTGAGTAGTTGAAATCTTTTTATGATTTAAAAGGTAATTTTTAAAATCCTTTCTGAAATAGTGTAAGGTAACCTGTTGAAATCCTTTCTAGGTAGAAAGGTAAAATCTTGTAATAGATCAAGACTAATATGTGGAAACAGTGTGAAAACCAAGAAAGTTCTTACTTTGAAGCACTTAGTGGAAAATCTCACATTTGTGAGGACTAGACGTAACCCATGTTGGATGAACCAAGATATATGCTTGTGTGATCTCTCTATCCCTATCTCTATTTATTATTTGTCTTACATTCAGTTTTTATACTGATATATTGATATTGTTGTTTTTCCATGAACCAAGAACGTTCTTAGTTCATAAACCCAATCAATCTTGTGTTAAAACTTTCAGTTTTTAATAGGAATTTTTAAAAGGGCCAATTATAATTCAAACCCCTTTCCTTATAATTGACATTATTACTTCGACAAGTACATGCCTCTTAAATAAGACTTTGAAAACATACAAAACTACAATCTAACTTTGAAAGAAAATATCTCAAAATCATCTGAAGTAAGTACCAGTAATTCAATTAAATATGAAAAAGCTTTCCAAGATTTTTCAGAAAATGGAAAAGACATAAGCAAAGATGCTTCCCTTATCTATGGTGTTAATAGAAAAAAAAAAGGTATTGGCTTTGAGGAACTATAGGAAACTCCAAAGATTAACTTACCTGAAACGGTGTGCGTATATTGGTTAAAGAAAGATCATGATAAAATAACTTGTCCTATATTGAAAACATGGAAAGACAAGACACATTTCAGAACTAACATACAAGGACCCAACCAAATGTGGGTACCTACAAATAAAATAAACTATCTTGTTGATATCCTTAGCAACAAAATTGAAACACTTGTCATTGTACATAGACAATGGATACTCATGACACATGGCGGTAAAAAATGATAACCAAATTATTTGAGGAAAAAGTTACTTGAGTTTGTGGTGGCCAATACCCTTACAACAAACTTGATTGATTGAAAATATCAACAGAATTTTGTGGCGGCATATACTCTCACAAAATCAGAATGTTGGAGCAATTTCTGCAATTTTGTTGTATTTTGTGTTGAATTGTTTAGGCTATTAGCCCAATTTTTATTTTATGAAATTAAGCACTAAAAGTATAACTTTGTTAGAGTTCGTAATATATTTTTGGAGAACCGATTAAAATTATTTATTAGAGAATAATTAAATTAAATTACGGCGAACTTATTACCGATAAAAATTTTAAGATGTCACATGTTACTAATAAATTCATCTATGTGAAAAGATTTAATTTAGAATTTTGATGTGGATGGATAAATTTTGGTGGTGAATAAATTTTTATAAATCTTTATGTTTATGAATCGAGATCGTTCACACAAAGTTAGCGATGGGAAGAACTCTCAAATATTAATGTTGTTGTGGTGAATAAAGAAAAATGATTTTCTTTGTTTGTCTTTTCAAAAGCAGTTGTTATGGTTGATGATCAAGTATGTATACATGTTAAAAAATCTTCGAACTTGTGTTTAAAAGAAATTAGTGAGTTGTGGGTTCAAGTTTTATATGTATATTTTCTATCTTTAGAAAAGTTTGCATGATTTTAATTAAAGTTTCAAGTTTATTAAGTAAAGGTTCAAGTCTTGAGCCAGAATTTTTAATTTTTTTTAGAAGATCACATGTTTCAAGAATTAAAATACAAGCTTTTTTGGAAAATAATGTTTTGATAGGAATGAAACTATTTTCAAATAGTTTAGAAACTTTAAAACTAGAAAAACATTTATTGATATTTTTATATGGTTATGTTGTCAAAAAGGTAAATACTTTGATTGAACACTTAGTCTTTAAAAATATAGTAGATCTAACTTGTAGTTATTAAAAAAAACAAAAATAAAAACAAATGAGTTATGACAAAATTGAGAAAATTATGATTGTGTGAAAAATTTTAAGAAAAATAATTTAAGACATTTCGAATGATTGGTAGTAAACTCTCTAAAAAATTTGAAGGATGTTGATTTCTAAAAATATGTTTTTATATGTTGAAAGTATGTATTGTGAATAATAATACTATTAGTTCTTGCTCGATTCAAAATCTTTTAGTAAAATATACTTTAAGGGGATTAAGAGTGAGAAATGCTTTGTAAGATAATTAAAGTCTCAAGGACTAATTTGACTAAGTCGAACACTATTTGATTGAAGGTGTTGGCATGAGCGAGAGTTTTGCTGTGTTTGATTGTGGTAGCGATAATTGTTGAAAAAACTATAGTTAAGGTAACGTCTCCTTCCAAATTTTTATTTTGCATATAGGGACCTTATATGTGTGATTGATGTGTGAATATGTGATGAATAAGATTGATGTGATTATGCATTCATGATTGATAAAATGTGTTGCTACATGTTATGAATTTTATTAATGAGAATATGTATTGAGTATGCTATGTGAAAAAGTATTACAAAAATTATTAGTGTTTAATGAGTATTAAGAGAAGAGTCTTATAATAGCTGCATTTACATAATAATTATTGAGAAAAAGTCAGAGTATGCTCATGCATTTCATAGTTTGTGGTGATCGCGATGGACCACAATGTTAGTGGTGACCAGGATGAGCCACGATGTTAGTGGTGACAACGATGGGACATAAAGTGGTTCTATGAGTTGATTGGTCCACCTTATCGTTACAAGGATTCTTGAGTCGTATAGTCTGTGATATACTGCACTCTAGTAAATCGTGTTGATTTGTGATAGGTAGCACCTCGACAATTAGTACTGGTATCTGAGAGGCAGTGCATTCATGATTTATGCCCCTCGATGAGAGTTCAGAAATTCCAGAATCATCCGAATTGGCATACAAGCATTGCATTAGGGTTCTTGGCACGCGAGTCATGTTTGTTATGATATGATATATGTATATACATGCCATGTTTATTGTATGTTATTAGACCATAATAGTTACGTGCTTATTATTGTTATCATGACATAATTGTTAAATGTTAATCGTTAATTTTGGTTGTGAACCTTTACATTATTGTGGAAATTGGGCTTTTCCCTCAAATGATACCCGAATTCATTCAACCGATTGTTACACTGACGACGAAAACGTAATTAGACTTCCCTGATATGCACTCTCCAAAGTGCTTGGGCATACAACCCCATCTCAAGCACGAATACATATACGGGAAGAGTGGTGATGACTAATTGGAGAGATGGGGCAATATTTCATGTGGGGCTCACACATGACATGATCGACTATCCTGTACCCTCGGGATTGGTACTCAGGGCGAATGGAGCGTGGGCTGGATGTAGACGATGCTTCAGTTAGAGGTGAGACGGAGGCCACCGTATGTGTGGTGACTCCCACCATAGGAGTAGGGGATGCAGTGCTTGGATCGAGGATTGGCGAGTAGGGTAAGGGGCCGATGCTGGCATGATAAGATATTGCAGGACAGTCTAGGTTGGTAGGGGACCAAGGTTTCGTTGATAGATCTCCAGTAACTTGGTTGGTGCCAACCCAAGTTGAGTTAGAGCTAGCTCTTCCGGTGAATGATCATCTACCAACAACCTCTAAGGTAATGAGCTATTTTGAGATTCCAACGCCACCGAAGCCACTTATCTCGTGGGTGGACCTGACCTTTGAAGAGACTTATCCCTGTATGGCTGATGAGGAGGAGGAAGTTACTTCGAGGAGAGATATTGCGTCAGAAGGAACTTGTGCGGTTGGTGGAGGTCACCTTTGTTATTGTAGTTGATAATGGATGATCATATTAGTTTTTTTTTGTTTTATAGGGTCTTGGTGTCTCTCTTTTGGTGGTTGTACTTATTTGGTTTTGGGATGATTGTATCTATGACATACCTTGATAGTTGTCTTTTTGGTTGATCCATGTTCCATTTTTTTTACGCGACCATGTGGTGATATCATTCTTGGAGAATTACTTTTGTGCAGGTGTCTGCCGAGAATACCCCAGTGATATGAGCGATGTTTGATAGGTCTAATAGCCTTAATGTATTTTCTAGTGGTATACTTTGTATTTTTATCCCAAAAACTATCTTAGCTTGTTTGTATGTATGATATAAATATTTATGAATCTTGTCGCTTTTTGTTACGACATATTATTTATTAATATTTTTTTAATTTAAAAATGCCTCCCACGCTGTTAAATATCGGGGTGTTACATTATGGTATTAGAGCTTCGGTTAGATTGTAGGTAGACCTTTAGTTTGGGAGTCAATTATTTGATCATGCGTTTGGGTAAGTTGTTAGGTCTTATGTAGTTATTGTGCTTTGATGTAGGTGAAAGTTATCTTTTTGAATTCTTCTAAGTGGTGTTAAGATTTTTACTTGATGATGGTTTTGTAGGAAGCAATGCCTCCAAGAAGGAACACCGTTGCAAGAGTCAACGTCAACCGGGATGATTAAATGGCTTAAGCAATGAAAAATATGGTTGCTTTTGTTGATGCACATACACCTGCAAAGTCTAGCCGAGATCTGGAGAAGATGGAAATAGAGATTCGTGTTGCTGAGTCAAGGGGATTGGAAGATTTTCGTCGTCGCAATCCTCCAAAGTTCAAGGGTGACGAGAGTCTAGAAAAAGCTGACCAGTGGATTTAGAAAGTGGAAAAGATCTTAGAAATGATTAATTGTCAGACATGGGTGAAGGTCAACTATGATACATATCTGCTACTAGGGGATGTTGAATATTGGATGGAGAATTACAATGTTTCTGATGGGATCAGCTCATGAAGAGTTGAACTGGGAGTCGTTTAAAAGGAAGTTTTTAGAGAAATACTTTCCAATGAGTATTAGGACTAAGTTGGATGAGGATTTTGTTAAACTATATCAGAGAAATATGACAGTGGGTGAATATGTTGCTAAGTTTGATGAAAAATTTATGTGTCACCATTTCCAAAATGGATTGAAGTATGAGATTCAAGGCTTTGTCCTGCCATTCAACATTTCCAAGTCTTCGTGGGGAAATGTAGAGATGTTGAGGACATGAAGAACAAGAGGGCCAACTGAGGAGGGATCTTTAGTTCAGGGGGCCTAGTCATGTGAATAATAAGAACAACAAAGGAAAGCAAAATGTTAAGCCCTCTAACCGACCACAGTACAACAACAGAGGTCAGAATCTCCCGGGGAACCAAAACTTTGGAAGAAAATTGGGACATGTAATTCGATGTTTCCGATGTGGGGAAGAGGAACATTACGCTAATGCGTGTACCTCTAAGAGTCTTCCTTGCTACAATTGCCAGAAGTCAGGGCACTTTGCAAGGCTTCGAAGGTGGAACCAACAATGAATGCAGCTAGAGCTGCCCATCCTACTACTAAGGGACACATTTATTGCATGAGTGCTGAAGGTGGAAATCAATCTAGCAATTTGATCTAACGAGACTGCGAGATTGCAGGTAACACTCTAACTGCACTCTTTGATTTGGGGGTAACCCATTCCTTCATTGCTATAAACTATTTGAATCGTTTGAAGTATTTGTGTCTTCTTTGTCTTTTGATTTGGTTGTTTCCATATCTGCTAAGACTTTCACCGTAAATATTGCATGTTTACATTGTCAAGTAACTATTCATAATAAAGATTTCTTGATCAATTTGATTTGTTTACCCCTATAGTCACTCGAGATCATTCTTGGTATGGATTGGATTTCGTATCATTATGTAATCTTGGATTGTGCTCGCAAATAGGTTATTTTCCCCGAGCTAGGAGTAGTTCGATATCTAGCTGCTAACAAACTTAGAGTGTCGTTTAGAGAAGGAATTTAAGAGTTTATATCATTGGAAAATGTGGTTGCAAGATAGACGTGAGCATAGAATACGTGGTGTTTGTCAAGGAGTACCCATACATATTACCACCAATAAGAGAGGTGAAGTTCTTCATTGATCTGAACCCAAGAATGAGACCTATTTCGATTGCAGCATATCAGATGTCGATATTTGGAATTGAATGAGTTTAAGGGCCAAATTGAAAATTTGTTGGAGAAAGGATTTATTAGACCAAGTGTGTCACCATGAGGAGCTTCGGTGTTGTTAGTTAAGAAGAAGGACGGAAGCTCGCGCTTACGTGTGGACTATAAGAAACTTAATAAGGCAAATATTAATAATCGTTATCCTTTACCACATATTGATGATTTGATGGATCAGTTGAGAGTAGCCACAATATTTTCGAAGATTGATTTTAAGTTAGGTTACCATCAGATTCGAGTAAGTGAAGGAGATATTCAGAAAGCTGCTTTTAGAACCTGTTACAGACATTATGAATATCTTGTTATGCCATTTGGAGTTACCAATGCACCATCAATTTTTATGGATTACATGAATATGATCTTTAGCCTATTTTTGGGTAAGTTCGTTGTAGCGTTCATTGATGATATCTTGACTTATTCAAGGAACGAGGAAGAACATGGAGAGCATTTGCGTCAAGTTCTTAAAGTTTTACGTGAGAAACAATTGTATACCAATCTGTCGAAGTGCAAGTTTTGGCTTGAAAAAGTGAACTTCTTAGGACACGTGATAACCAAGGAAGGAATCGTTGTAGATCCAACAAAGATTGAGACAATCCTCGCTTAGAAATAACCTCAGACTATGATAGACATTAGAAGTTTCGTCGGACTGGTAGGATACTATATAAGGTTCATTGAAGGTTTTGAAAAGATTATAGCTCCATTGACACAAATCAGTAGAAAGGATAAACTGTTGGAATTAATAGAGAAGTGTGAAGAAAATTTCCAGTTCCTAAAGGAAAAGTTAACAACCTCACAAGCATTGGTCTTACCACAACCAGAAGAAACATACAAAGTTTACTTTATGCGTCTCACCAAGGTTTGGGATGTGTTCTGATGCAACACAAGAAGGTTATAACCTACGCCACAAGACAATTGAAGACTCATGAAATAAACTATCCTACTCATCATTTAGAAATTGTTGTTGTAGTTTTTGCATTAAAGATCTGGAGGCACTACTCATATGATTGCACGTTCATAGTGTTCAGTGACCATAAGAGTTTGAAATATTTGTTAGATCAATAGGAAATGAACATGCGTCAAAGAAGATGGATGAAGACTTTCAAGGATTTTGATTTCACATTGCAGTACCACCTTAGGAAGGTCAATGTGGTGGCTGATGCATTGAGTAGGAGAAGTGTGTCAGTTTCTTCAGCAATACTGGCCAGACAATAAGAGTTGCAGGAAGCATTTAGAGACCTACACTTAGAAGTAGAGTTTGCACTAGAAATTTTAAAATTTAGAATGATTAAAATTTTGAGTGGTCTACTTGAAGACATGATGAATTTTCAAGAAAAGAAGAACCTAATAGTGCAAGGAAAGACGACATAGTTTAAGATTGGACCAAATAATATTTTGAGATGTAATGGAAGGATCTGTGTACCGACAATTGCAGATATGAGGAAAACATTTTTAGAAGAGGCTCATAAGAGCAAATTGAGTATCCATCCCAGAGCAACAAAGATGTATCAAGACTTGAGGTAGAACTATTGGTGGCCAAGAATAAAGAGACATGTAGCGGAGTATGTATCAACTTGTTTAACTTAACAGAAAGCAAAAGTGGGACATCAGTGGCCTGCCAAAATGTTATAACCCTTAGATATACCTGAATGTAAGTGGGACATCATTTTCATGGACTTTATAACCGGATTGCCGAAAACAAGGAGAAAAGATTATTCTATTTGGGTGATAATGGATCAATTAACTAAATCCACACACTTTTTACCAGTAAAGATAATCTATAAGGTAATTAAGCTAATAAAGATCTACATTATTGAGATTGTGAGATTACATTGAGTACCCTCGAGTATTGTATCATACCGTGACCCAAAATTCACGTCGCACTTTTGGGAGCGTTGCATGAAGCGTTGGGAACGAAACTAAGATTGAGTTCAACATACCATCCATAAATTGACAGACAGAGTGAGATAACAAATCAATCATTGGAAGATTCATTGAGAGCATGTGTATTAGATGATAGAGGAAGTTGGGATGATGTACTGCCATTGATTGAGTTTACCTACAACAATAGTTTCCATGCAAGTATTGGAACGGCACCATATGAGGCTCTATATGGTGCAATAGACTACAAAGAAGGTCAAGAAGATAAAAGAGAAAATGAAGATCTCACAGGATCATAAGAGGAGTTATGTAAACAAGCGTTGCATACTTTAGAATTTGAGTAAGGTGGCCATGTGTTTTTGAGAGTCACACCTACGACTGAAGTTGGCAGAGCCATAAAATAATAGATATTTTTACTAAAGTAGATTGGGAAGTGAGTGATGCGTGAATATTTTTTTCATACATTCTTTCTAGATCAAGTAATCTATAAAAAAAATTAGAGAATACAAATCAACACAGAACACACAAAACACCATCTAGACTAAACAATTTGACATCACTCAAAAATTAAAACTAACTAAAGAGATATCTTACAATTACATTTTTCTTTAAACTAGTTCTATAAAAGTTCTGGCTTTGTTTGCAAAATTGGAGGAGAAGGGAGGGAATGACTCTAAAAAAAGAAGGAAGAGATGAATGAAATAAAGAGTTTTGAAAGATTTGTTTTTATTCATAATACAAAATCCCTTATTTTGAGAAATTAAAAAATACATTAAACTAAAATTTTAGAAGATTTAAACAAATTATTCAAATCATTATTATATTAGTGTAATACTCTATAAATTTAAAATTATATTAATCATAAACATTCTATTACTATTATTTAGAAAATTACTTTATTAAAATATATAATTTATTTTTCATCTCCTATTTTCCTATGCTACAAACTCCCAAAAGTCTAAGAAGGGACGAGCGATGATATGGCAAAACGGAATTATCCTTCAACTCCCAGCAGGGTCAGGGTGATGACACTAATCTCCAACACGTAGCTCTGCATGGTTACTTCCACTTGCAAGTTTCAGATGTTGAAAGGTTGTTGAACGGTTGTTACTTATCACTTCATTATTACCAAACAGCCAAACCAAAACCACTCTGAATTCAACCATTCACTTTTTTCTTCTTCTCATTCTACAATGCAAAACACCGAAACTGCTTCTTCCACACGCTCCTCAACCTTCACATTCCACAACGAGATCTCATCGTTCCCTTCATTTTCATTCCTCTTCTCACCGTCGCCATGTTCGGCTCCTTCTGGCGAACTGTCGATCGCTTCTCCGTTCAACATTTCAAGTAAGTTCAATCGTTAGGGTTACATGTGAGATTTTAATACTCTGTTTTCCCTTATAACTTAATTGATCGTAACTTTTCGTGAGAGGAACTAAATTTCTAGGTTTTTCTTGTTTCGTGAGTTTGAACTTGTTATTCAAAATTGTATTGTTAAGATTTTTTTCGATGCTTATGGATCTTCGACATTATTGTTTCAGATATGTAATTAGTGAGTTGCGGAAAATCAAAGTTGTACACGAGCATAATAGGGTAACATAAGTAAATTTGGGTGTGCATTCTCTTTTGGTAGATAAAAAATCACAATGTAATTTGCTTGCTGTTTCTTGCAGGAATTTGTGGTGGATTTATTGCAATGTATTGTGGAGATAGTAGCCTATGGTGATAGACAAGATGCGTTGATTTTTGAGTATGAATTTGTTGTGAAAATTTCATTTTTATAATATTGTTGTTATTTTTTTGATGAGATTTTCGATAGTTTGTGACTGATAGTAAACATATAGATGTTTCATGGAACATCAAGTGCTTGCAGAGTTCCTTCGCTTACTTAAGACTAGTGAAAATTCAAAGATTGAAGCACCGCTTCTTCAATATCTGAGCATAATGATTCAAAACATGGATAGTGAACAAGCACTTTGTAAGATGGTTAATTTTTCTTGATGTCTATGTATAAGCTCGTTAACTTCTAAGTTTTATCTGTTCATGCATACTTAAATTGACATTCATTTTACAAAACATAATGTTATTCTTAAGGTTTTTCCTTAGTTTAGTACTAATACTTACTATAAATTGGTATTTCATATTTGCATGTTGCAGACTATTGCTTCAGCAATGGTTACATTAACAACATTATTTCGCACCCCTACAAATTTGATGGTGGAGACTTGGCTTCATACTATGTGTCTTTTCTAAGGTTTGCGATCCTTTTTGCCTCTCCTTTATGTCTCCCTTTCTCCATCAGCATTTGGTTGAAGTCATCTCTGCTTATTGATAGAGAAATGCTGTTATTGTTTACCTTTTTTAGTCTCATTGTTTTTGGTTTTTATTTGGTTACTGAATAACATCGGGGAGGGTAAAATTTTGTGATTCTAATATTTTGTTTATCGCATTTCTGTGTTTCTTGTTATCACAATTCGATCTGAAAATAATTTATGTTTTTGGTTTATTTCTTCATTCAGGGCAATTAGTGGTAAAATAAATAGAGACACACTTTGCCTCCTTGTGAAGGTTCACGGGGTAAGCTAAAACTCACAAATTTAATGGTCTGCTGCTGTCTTTTAGATCAACATAGTTATCTCCCCACTTTTGAAAGGCTTGATATTTATAATGTTGCACTTATCAGGCCACATTTGTCGACTTACACTGATGCGGATCTTACCTCAACAAATCAATTTTGTCATTAGCAGATATAATTAAATATATTTTAGTTGCGAAAGATATCAGCTAAAACGTATGTGTTTCCTGTCATGTATAGTGGTTTGGAAAACTTTTTACTTACATTCGTGAATAACATACAAGGAGGAAACCATTACTATTAGGTCTCTACTAGCACAGTGCCATTAAATATTTGTTAGTGAGAGAGTTGGTTTTGCAGGTTAGTTAGGTTGACATAGTTTGAAGAAATAAGG
Organism: Cicer reticulatum; assembly: GCA_002896235.1. Lineage (NCBI taxonomy): Eukaryota > Viridiplantae > Streptophyta > Magnoliopsida > Fabales > Fabaceae > Cicer > Cicer reticulatum. Next base: position 53,595 of record PGWS01036502.1, read on the forward strand.
CATGTTATCTGAGTGGTTGGTCTGTCTTGTCATTTGAGAAAATATTGGGGTCTTTAGGCTAGAGAGGTGCAGTCTCTCAAAGTTCAACATAGTTATGTAATCGGGGAGATTGTCCTTGTTCTTTCTATTAATATACCAGGCTTCTATCAACTGGTAGCTGTGGCCTGTGGGCATATTGAAGGATTCAAAAAGTGTTGAGGGTTAGCAAAAAATGAAGAAGCACATTCTTGGATAATTGGATAGCTAAGGAAAGTGATTGCAACTTGCAAGTTTTAGGAGAAAATTGAATGAAGAACATTATGGTTCCAAGAAAGGGAATTAGACCTTAGGAGCTAGAGTAGATGCAAAATCGAAGGATTGAAGACCAGAAACCAGGATTGCAGTGATGGAAAAGAACATTAAAGCTAGAATGGTGAAAAAAAGGAAACACCATGCTAGCTATGTAGTTTTAATTATTTAATAGGCATAGCAAAATTTGGAATTGTTGTCGTCCTCTTGCTATTCCATATCCTTCTATAGTATTCTTAATGTCGGCCACCAAACGGCCAATATCTGGGATTGACAATTATGCATACTAGATCTGGTAAGACAAGTTCCTAGTCAAATGATAATAGAGAAGGAACGAAGGCAAGACCTGGTAGTGGAAAGGGGGGTTGAAATTTTGGATGGGCAAATACCCAAGAACAAACCATATAATCCAAATGGCACCTTGGGGGTCTCAAGTTGTGGTGGTTTGTGATCCACTCTGTTGAAATAATGCATTAAGGAAGAAAACACTTGGGGTTGCCTGATCGGACCAATTACAAAGGTCAAAGAACATGACAAGGCATGAACAAAGAACAATCATTAGAAGTGGATAGTGGTCTTAATTGCGTAGCTAAAGGTAGCTCAAGAAGAGGCATCAATGGATGCAGCTAAGATGGGTTTCATCACATTGGGGATGGGCGTCGCGAAGGAGGCGATGAAAATAGTGGCATTATCTAGAACTACTACTGATATAACAAGCAAAGACATAGTTGTTGTAGAGTCGTTGTAGAATTATTGATGGCACTGTGGGGTGGTGTTGTCGAGAGCAGGGCAATGGTGTAAGAAATGGGCAAGCCAACACCTTGGAGGTAAGGGTTTTGTGCAAGTTGGTTGGTTCGCCACCACCACTAACCCCATGCTTTGGTGTGGAGGTTGGAAGACAAAGATGGACGAGGCACAAACAAACATGCTTTCTTCGCAGAAGAAAATGGGAAGATGAGGGGGGACAGAAACTTTCGGAAGGCCCGAGGCTTCTTGGGCACATTGGGCCAAATCCAATTTGTTAGTCGGCAACATCCAACACATTGATGACTGGTGAGATTGAGAATCAAAGGATGATGGAAAAGAGGTTGTGTTGCAGCCCATTAGCCATTTCCCGAATTTCAAATTGTTGCTGGTATGATAACGGCTAGGTGGTTATAATATCAGTTTTCTACCAACTGAGTATCAGAGTATTGTTAGGAAGTCTATTAGGTATGTGGTGGGTAATTGCTAGTGAGGTAGTTAGTTAATTAGGTTAGTTGGATTATATATATATATATATATATATATATATATATATATATATATATATATAGAAGAAATAAGGCATGTTGCCTATGAATAAGAGGAGAGGCTGAGATGGAGACATTTATTGTCATTTGAGAAATTGTTGAGGCATTTGGTCTAGGGAGGTGTAGACCTTTGTAGGTCTACATTGTTGTTCGATAATACTGGAGATTATCCATATTCTCTCTAATAAAATACCAGGTCAATCATCAACATTATCGTCAGTTAACTTGTGATGGAGATGTCTTTTTGACCGCCTGAATTCAACAAGTGTTTTAAGATTATCTTTGTTTCAACATTCAACTGCAGGATGCTGTAATCTCCTTTCCCTTGTACACCGAGGCTCTAAAATTTGCTCATCATGAGGAAAAGATGATTCAGACAGCAATACGTTCATTAGTTCTCAATATATACAATGGTATATTGCTGCTCTTTCCTCTTTGAACTTCCTATAAGCATGCTTTTAGTGCAATAAGATCCTAAATATTATAGTGCTTTTGTCTTGGTTTTACAGTTAGCGATGACATGGTATATCAATTTATATTGACTCCTCCAGTTTCTGAGTATTTCTCTGACCTAGTTCATAGATTAAGAGACATATGCTTCTGCTTAGATGTTATTCTATATAATAAAGGGTACGTTGACTACAATTTAATGAGATAATTATTGTCGCTTTATGATAATATGCGCTTGAACACTTCTTACTTCTGAAGAGCTAACTTCCCTACATTGAAGCAGGGAGATGGAGACTCAAAAAAGAAGAAATGGGCTGATTCTTCAATCTGATAAAATTGTGGATGAACTGTACTACTTCAAAGACATCCTTAGTGTTGGCGAGCCACGTTTGACAAGACTGGTTACTGAAAATCTTCTGAACAGGCTTGTGTTTCCTGTACTGTTCTCATCACTAGCTTCGAAGAATAATGATGTAAGCTGAGAAAACTTCCTGCAATCTAGTCAACCTTTCATTTTAGTTATCTTGGTTTTGTACCATCTCTAGATTGACTTTAATGTTCAACTCTGTTAATTATGATTGAGGATGGTTTCTGCCAAATCCTGAAAATTTAATCTGTAGTACCTAGTATGGTAGAGTGGGAATGCCCTCATTTGGTATTCAAATTTTTACTTTTCTAAAATCCCGTAGTTCTGTTTTTCTTGTATTGGAAAGAGGAAAAATCATTCACTAAGTGCCACTTATCTCTAAGGATTTTTTACTTTTGACTTTGTACTTGTAGTTTAATGTCAATTCAATTTTATATATAGAAAGAGAGAACTGTCACATTATCATACTTCAATAAAATTTCCCCGTGTACTTATATTTTAGCTGCATCTTATGGCATTCTTACAAGAGAATTGGACAAAAGTCATTATTAAAAGGAAAGGAACACAAAAAATCTTGTTGGTGAAAACTCCTACATTCCAGTTGCTCTTGTCTTACATGTCTTTTATTTCAACATTTTTTCCCACTAGATGTACTCATTCAAACCATATTTTCTTTGCCCCAGGAACCAGGTTTATCTGCTGTCACTTCACTATATATTGTATCATGCCTTCTTCAAGTTGTTGGTGGAAGAAGCATGATTAACAATGTCGCGTGTTTCATCTTGTATCATTTTTTAAACTTAAATGTGAGAGTTCACGGTGAAGGGAATGGTTCTGATGGCCATGATGATGTTAAACTTTTTTTAAAGGGCTTGAGCGAAAAAAGAACTATATGTTATGCTCCGGAGTTAATTGGAGCTGAGAGCATCTATGGGAGCTATTTAGGTGCTCATTGGGATGATTTCATGTCTTGTTTAAGTAATGGCGAATTTTGTTCCAAAAGGTTGGCATATTTTTTTCTTCATATCTTTTCATTGTTTTTGAAGTGTAAGTTACATTGTAGACTTTATACTGTTTAGATCGTTTTGTTCTGTCTTCACTCTTGAGCATTCATTACTTTCCTTTTGTTTGTGTATATATGTCTGAAGGAAGACCCACAGGGAAGTGTGGGATATAAGAAAAGAAACCTTATATTGTATTGATAAATGGAATTCCTAGATTATTAGTAGTAATGCTATAGAAGTAGTTGACATCAAAAGGAAGCATCCTGATCATTTATGTATTATGGTCCTCTCTAATCTCTATCTAAATGTAATGAAATTGCTATTGTTCCAGGAGTGGAATACTTGAATTTGTCTTCTCTGAGGATTGCAGCCTATTGTTAGCTTTTACATTTCTGTTGCTTATTTTGGCAGAAAGTAAAGGTATCGATATTTTGTTCAATTATGTATACTAACAATTGTGTTTTAGTAAGTGATTGAATTATTTGTTTGTTTCTTTTTCATGCAAATTTTTGCAGATCTTGATTGTTTCTTATCTCCAATGATAGGGCTATATGGAACTCGGGATGTGAGGGTAAGTATCGATTGAATTGAATTGAACAGGAACATAATTTTTAGAATGGCATACTACATCATGTCTATTACCAATAGAATGATTACAAATCATATATATAGACTACACCGATCCTGATTAAGGAATTACAAGAGAATAAAACTGTACAAATCATATTTAATCAAATATTGCATATCGCTCGGGAATGGACAGCTACCATTGCCAGCTTTCAAGTAAGATTGTAAAACTGCTCTATAGTAAGTCCCTTAGTGAGCATATTTGCCAACTGAAGTCCATAAGGGATGAATGTTGTGGTTATTAGACTGCTGTCTAATTTCTCCTTAATGAAATATCGATCTACCTCTGAATGCTTTGTCTTGACATGCTGAATTGGGCTGTGTGCAATCTAATGGCATTGTTAGTGTCACACAGTAATCTCATGGAGCTTTTTATTGTTTTATGAGGTCGGATATTACGAACTTCATCCATAGCAACTCATATGCCCCTTGAGCCATAGCTCTAAATTCTGTCTGCAGTTGATCTTGCAACTACATTTTGTTTTTTACTCCTCTAAGTCACCAAATTTCCATCCAAAACATGCAACATTTTTTGGTGGATCTCCTTTCGACAGTTGACCCTGCATGGTCTGGTCAACAATTAAATATTTCTGAGGTTGACTGTTCTCGGATATCGTCCTTGTGGGTGTGATCGGCGGTTAAGGGAGGTGGTGGGGGACAACAACATCTAGGGTCCTGATAGGCACCATTATCAAAGGGCACAGTGAGGCCACCAAAGCTGCACTGAAGAATGCTCACAGTTGCCACAATTTAGGACCCCAAAATTAGCCACAATTCAGGCATTCGGTATGCAAATCCCCCATTACCCAAGATTGGGAGTTCTTATAATTTATACCAAGTTGCAAAAAAATTCTGAATTTTATTTCTAATTGGAGAATGATTGCAGATCATATATATATATATATATATATATATATATATATATATATATATATATATATAAATACACTGAATAAAGTACAAGGCAACATAAATAAATAGAATAATATAAAATAAAAGGGATCAACAATCATTCCATCCCAACAATGTCATCTCTTGTGAGAATAATATCATCTACATATACAATTAGAATTGGAATCTTACCAACATATCCTTGCCTTTTAACTGACCAAGTGAATTTTTCAAACCCAAACCCTTGGGGATTGCATGAGACCATAAATGGATTTTTGGAGTTTGCACACATTTGAACCAACCTTGTCTTCAAAGCCAGGAGAGCTATCCATGTATACTTCCTCATTCAAATCACCATTCAGAATAGCATTTTCTTACATCAAATTGGTTAAGAGACCAATCAAATTCACCACCAAGGACAAGAGAACTTTAATATTGTTTAATTTGGCAATAGGAGCAATTGTTTAATTTGGCAATAGGAGCAAAAGTCTATGAGTAATCAATGTCATATGTTTGAGTAAACCCTTTAGCAACCAAACGTGCCTTGTATCTTTCAACTTTGTTATCAGAATTATATTTCACAGTAAAGATCCATTTATTCATTCCTGTAGGTAAAATCATGACTCTCAAAGTTTGATTTTTCTCAAGAGCTTTCATCTCCTCATAAACAACTTCCTTTCACTTTGGAATTTTTAGAGCCTCATGTACATTTTTTGGAATTTCTACCGCAGACAACTGAGAGGTAAACGCAACAAATGAAGAAGACAATTTTGAATGACACATAATTAGGCAAAGGATGTATAGTGCATGATCTAACATGTTCCCTAATTGCAATAGGAAGATCTATAACAAGATACTCAACACGACCCTTAAGAACATAAAAAGACTTACTTGTATCAGGACGATGTGTTGGATTATCTATTGGTAAGGAATCTTGGAAGGGTCGGAGAATCGGTCATTCATTTCTTTGTTTATGGTTTCTTTTTTCAAAGATATTTCCTTTCCAAGTAGGGTCAACAGTCGTAAACCTGCTTTGTGTCTCTTTATCTGAGTCATTATGTTGTGGCATTTAAGGTGGTCATTCATTATTATCGAGATCAATAATTTGTTCATTGTGATTTTGACTTGAAATTGTTGCTCCCAAATATGTCGGAACTTCATTCATAAGTGAATTGAGTTCCAATATGGATTCTTGGACACTTTCTTTTGGTGCATCAATAAAAGTCTCAAAATTTTGTGACAACATTATATCACCTAAAGTAATGATATTTTCAAATGCAAAAGATGAATTTTCCTTAAAATTTTCCCCCTGAAGATGAAAGTTAGTAAAAAAGGGTTGATTTTCAACAAAAGTAACATCCATGGTTACAAAAATTCTTTTTTATTTTGGTTCAAAACATTTACACCCTTATGAGTTAGAGAGTAACCAGTAAAAAGTAAAAACACATTTTAATTGCTCGTGGCTCGAGTTGGCGAAGTTGTTTATGTTCGTGAACAAAAGCACTGCACCCAATAACACATTTTAATTGCTCGTGGCTCGAGTTTGCGAAGTTGTTTATGTTCATGAACAAAGTAGTGCACCCAAGAACTTTTAATGAAAAATCAGCAGAGACATGAGTCAAAGGAAATTTTGAAAAACACAGAGGGATTTGAAAATCTAAAACGTTAGATGACGTACGATTAATTAAATATGATGCAGTTAAAACAGCTTCACCCTACAAATATTTTGGAACCTTATTTGCAAAGAGTAAAGCTCTAGCAACCTCAAGAAGATGCCTATTTTTCTCTTTGCAATTCCATTTTGTTGGGGTGTATTAACACAAGAACTTTGATGAACTACCCCATTTTCAAGAAAAAGATCTGACAAAAGCATATTAAAATATTCTTTTACTATTGTCACTTCTAGAGACTTGAATATTTGTTTGGAATTGAGTTTGCACCATTTTAAAGAAATTTTTGACAACCTGTTCAACTTCCGATTTTTCTTTCAATAAATAAACCCAACAAATTGTAGGATGAACATCGATAAAAGTTATGAACCATTTTTTATTATAAAAGATTTTTATTCTACTAAGACCCCAAACATCATTGTGAATAACTGCAAACGGTTATGATTGTTTATATGGTTGTGTAGAAGAAGAAGCACGGTGATATTTAGCAAATTTGCAAGTTTCACAATAAAATAAACACAAATCTTTCTTAGAAAATAATTTAGAAAAAAAATGTTTCAAATACGAAAAACTAGGATGTCCTAACCGTAAGTGCCATAACATAATATCACCATTATTAAAAGAAAAGAAAGTAGATTCAAAGCAGGTACTTATTTTAGGTTGGTCTTTGAAGTCAAGTCCATTGTCAAGATAATAGAGTCCTCCACTCTCCTTAGCATTGCCAATCATCTTCCCCGTGTTCAAATCTGTAAAAGTGCAATGAGAATGAAAGAAGCTAACTTGACAATTTATATCCTTTGTTAATTTAGTAATGGATAACAGATTACACGATCGATTAGGAACATGTAAGACATATTTTAAGGTTAACAAAGGTGACAAAATAACAAAACCTTTCCCTGCAATGATTGAAAGAGAGCCATCTGCAATATTAATTTTGTGGTTACCTGCACAAGGATTATAAGAAGAAAACAAACTTGACTTCTTCGTCATATGATCAGTAGCACCAGAATCGATAATCTAAGTATGACTAGGATTGATACTGAGTAGAGTAGTATTTGGAAAATTACCTCTCTGAGCTATAGAGCAAGGAGTTTGAGACTCAACCTTTAGGGTATTAGAAGTTCCCTCATGGCAAAAAAAAATTGGAAAAAAATTGTTGGAGAAACCACCTTCTGGGCCATTGCCGGCTGGGCCGCCCCCGCCACTAGGGCCACCCCATTCTGGGCTGCCGCTGCTTGAACCACTACTGCCGGCATTGTTGACCACTTTTGATTTTTCACCAAAACCTTTGCCGCCACCGCCGCTGCTACCCATAATAGCCGCCTTCTATGGGGTATTGTGTGCTATTAGGGAGACGGAAAAATGGGCTGGGTCGCAAAACAGGTCGTATGTAAATTAAAAACAAAATGTTGGTACCCCTTTAAGTTTGAATCCCTGAACTCCATTAGGCTGTGAAACCCTAACCAAGATCTCTGGTACCATAAAGAAAGTAAAAGGCAAAATACTTTTATATCTTATTACTATAGTCCTGGAAATTACAATAGTAATAATGAGTAATAATGATATAATCATAACATAAAAATAAACAAAATAATATAAAATAAAAGAAAATCAAATTTAATTTCTCATAATTCTTCAACGTATGCATACACACACCCATCAAAATCATGGAATTACAAGAGGATAGAACTGTACCAATCATATCTAACCAAATATGTCTTATTATGGAAACAAATCTTTATTAGCTATATTACACAAGTCATTATCAACTATTTGAACATATTTACGGTTGAGTGGTTAATTATTCACATAGTTAACCAATATTTACAACCTATATTTCAAGTTGTTTTCCCTTGATTTTATGTAACATTGTTATTTTAATCTCTTTGATGAAATTAATCTTCATCATTAAATTTTTTATATAATTTTAGTTGTCAAATTTTGTTCCATTATAGCATGCATAATGATAACAAAATAGCCATGTCCTCGGAAATTTGACAGATTATAAACGCCCTCCTTAAGGTTTTAGCCTTCCAGCAATCCCTCTCTGCAATGATGCTATGGCATGTTGGATGGTGCCTACGAAAGCTACTTATCTTCCACAGAGAGGGACTTAATAGTGATAATCTTCTCTTGTTCAAAGTAAGTATTCAACAGCTTCACCTAATTTCCATACACACTATTACAAGTTGGTATCTGCGTGCATGAGTTTTGCTTGTAGTTTTCCTATCAAAATATGGCTGAGCAAAATTAATATTTTACATTGACGATGTATTGATTATGGAAATTGCTTTGATTATTTCTTCTTTCAAAGTTTCGATTAACTATTATTCATTACCATTTGTTAAAGCCTCATACTGTGGGGATACTAATTTATGCAGTATGTCAATACTTATGCAAAAAAAGTGTAACATCAATCTCACAATCAGATTATGAAATGATGCAAGCTGAAAGATCACAAATTCGCATCTCCTAATGTGCCAGGAGTAGAGACTTTGCCTGTGCATTTGTCTTATGATTTGAAATTGATCAGTTATGCATATAAATGAGCATATAATTGATCTGAAGAGTATAAGACATATTTATTTTAGAATATATATGGTAGATGTCAAAGAAAATAGACGACAACACATATAAGATATCTGGGTGACTGAGCTTGCATAGAGAGAAGTATCGACTTCAATACTGATGTATAAGTTATCTCGTTTTCAGTGAGTTGAAACTTTTGCTAATTGATATGGCTAAAAGGTATTTAATAATCTAATTGTTCCATAGTGCAACTTAAAGATGGATAAATTATGCTAGTACTCTGTCTTCATTTGCTGGAAAACTTGTTTTCATGAACCAATTATTTGTGTTGCGGCTAGTGGCTGCTACACTGCTCCAGTGGGCGCTATTGACTACAGAGATTCACAGATTGTAAGATGCATGATTAATGAAAATATGTCATTTTTGGAACTGACCAGTGGACACTGTGTTAATTTTACATGAGTGGATGTATAAATATATGTAGAAAACAGAATTAACAATCTTTTCAATTTATGCATTGAAATCAACATGCGCATAATCTATCTAAGGAAACTAGGAAATATTTTATGGAATAAAAGAAAACAATGAAAGTTAATTACAGTCAACATCTTGATTTGTTCTGGGAAGATATGTATGCTAGCCATAGTTATATGATAATACATGATTTTTTAATCTGCATGTGGATGGATTATATAGCTTTATGTGGTTGATTTAGTTTTTAGTTTTTGATGATATACATGTTATAGGAATTAAGGATGATTTATCCATGCTATTATTACTTCTGTTTACCAAATTGTATTTATGTACTCAGAATATCTAAAGTTTTATAGTTTCTAGTTTCCATTGGCAGACTTCATATGATCAATCTCGTGTATGCTTTCTGAAAGAACTTGATGGAATTTGGTTTGATCATATTCCAGATGCAATAAGAACTGAATGGGCAAGCTGTATAAGAGGTATTTATTACTTTGTTCACTTTTAGATTGAATACAAATTTATTGCGTAACTTGGTTTCTGATCAGCTAAAAGTTAGTATACGGTTAATATGGCTGAACAAATTGCATAAATGTTTTTCTAACAAAAAAACGGGAGTCAAAATTCTTGTTGTATCATTGAAGTTTTATTTATTTAGATTGAGTCCAATGACATCCCTTAATTCAGGTCGCTAAGCCTGTTTAGATTAGGCTTGATGGTTGTTGTGCTAACAAAAAGGAAATTATCATGAAAGATTCTAATTTTTTTTCTTTCTCCAATGCACATGCGTTATATTGCATGCAGTTCTTGAACAATCTTCCCAATATAAAGATCCATTATTTTTGTTTGAGCTTGTTCTTCACCAACAATCTACCAATGGTATTGTCACCTTTGCACGAACTATTGGCCTCTTTAAGTATTTTCCTGTTGATATTGAACTGTATCAAGTACTGATTATGATTTCATCACAAGTAAATTGATGTCTATGGCAGGCGAAACATCTTCGTACTTTGCTTGGCAAAGGATGTATAATGCAATGAAGGTATTGTTATTTATTCTGTTGGATTGGTGGTAAGTTTTTAATCAATTTATGAGCTATCCTGTTCAACCCATACATTATATCTGTGTGTATATCTTAATGATTTTAATGTCTGCTGTTAATTTCATCATGCATTTTTGTGTCTCTTCTTTAAAATTACTGAAGCCTACTTCTGATACCATTTATTTCTGCAGGCATTTATTCTCCACTTCCAGCTGAACACACTCATTTTCAAAAGTATATTGGTTGAGAAGCCATTGTTGAACACTATGGTCAGTTCAACCAATGATTCTGGAACAAACCGAACTTCAAATGTTTCATCTGCTAGCTTTGGGTCCAATGTTTCTTTGGGTGGGCATCATATGTTTAAACTTGGTTGTGCCTCTGGTATTTTTATTTTAAAATTTCTAATGCTGTGTAACTCTTCTGCAGAATCTGGAATGCCATGTGGAATTGCATTTTCAAATTCTGCAATTCGGGATGTATATGTAATACCAATGGCATGTGGAATGATTGGAAAATTGCTTCTTGCAGAGAAACACCCATTCCGCAGTCGACATGGAGTTGTGATTGCGATCGCTCCACTGGCTGGGTTATGTGTAAGTCAATATTATCTTAACTTTTTGCTTGTCAGAGCCTAGCTTCTGAGATTTTAATGATGTTGGTCTGATTATATTTTTGTTTTACAAAAAGTGAAGATGTGAATCAGGAAATCATATCAATTTGTAATTATATTTATCAGCTTTCCTAGAATAAGTTAGACAAATCAGAATTTGATTTGATCCTCTTAATTTGTAATTATTAGAGGTAAATGTTGTAACTACCATTTATACTGCGAAATGTCAAAGCAAAAGGCATCAAACCCTTATTCATGACATGGTATCAGTAGGTTCGATCAAACCTGTGAGCTCTTAGTTAATCTTGGCTTTATTTAGCAATATCCCATTGGGTTGCTCTTGAAATTGTTTCTGCCATTCTTGGTCCTTGTTCGTTTCGTGATTATTTTGTGAACTCTCGATTGTAGCTGTCTGCGGTTGCTTGTTCTTTTGGTTTCTATGACGAGCCTTCGATCAACTAATCTAATAGATACTCATCTTAAGGTTAATGTTAAATATCACCGAGATGAGGGTGACCTATTATCATCATCTTATACTTTGTTGGTTGGCTTCCAAACTTTTTTATTTTCATGTGTTGCCACGTTCGAGATAGTCTCATGGATAAAATTCTTTACACTCTCTTGCCATGCAGTGCATTTGTGTTAATGTGAATGCTGCCGATATCTCAAGCACATGCTTGTGTGTATTGCGGTCTTGCATTAGAGTTCCTGTTAATACTTTCACTTTTTTTATCCACTACTTTTCGGTGTTTGTGAGGTTCATTGAACTATCAACTGCACTAAAATTTAAAACAAAGGTGGAAAAACTATTAACTCTTCCCGACTAAATTTTGCTGCATCTCAGTTTTTTCTCTTTTAAAATTCCCATATCAAGCGACAGAAAAACAATCATATCATGTCCAGTAATCTATGGGTATTGAATGTGTTTTTAGGGAGAGGGGGGTTTTCTATATTTTGCTCAAGTCATCATGTTTTGAATTCTTCAGCGTGATTCATTTGCACTTTTTTGTTTTGTTTGATACAGCCTAAAATTGATGAAGACCACCCCTCGTGGTTGCATCTTAGAATCAGAAATTTTGATCCACAGTTTTATACAATTAAAGCCAGAGACAACAATCTGGGCAACCCTGATCATTTGGCAGATGGGAGATGGACCCTCGGTTTCCCAAATGAAAAAGCATGTGAGGAAGCTCAATTGGCGATTCTAAATGAAGTTACCAAGCAGAGATCAGCAGTGGAATACATGCTTGCTCCATTACTTCAGAATGATCTTGGATTAGCTATACACAAAGGTTAAGGTAGTTAAAGTTGTGTTAATGAATTTGTATGGTTTTATATACAATTTTCCCTTCTCAGAATTATTGCCTCTCATTTTTATGTTTTACTCGTCAAATTGGTTTTATAATTTGGTTTTATAAATGGGATAAGGTAATAGCTCTGCATGTTAGTGTGGATTATGCTAGTACCATTACTTCCAACAAGCAATAAGGTTTTATAAATGGGATAAGGTTGATGCTGCATTGTAATAATTGACAGTTAAGTGTATAGTATTTCTTCAGCATATATGTACTAATAATAGTATGTCTAACAGATATTCATCTGATTTCATGTAGAAATGTGATCGTTGTAATAGTAATAATACTTGAATACAAAGTTTCTGTAATTCACGAACTTTGCTTGTTATTCTTAATTCCTTATAAATTATAGGCGGCTATCTTTTTCACTGTTTAGTATTACATTTTTACTGTTAGCGTAGGTTTTGATTCTTTACTGTGATCTCAAATGTTTCCCCCTTTGTTATCCTGGGTCTTCAAGTAACCTCCTGCACTTGGGGCTTTATTAGTAGGATGCTAAGATCTGCACTTACTAATTCAACAAAACATTCAACAATTATACATTAGTCTACCTTGTAAAACAAAGTACATGTTAGTATATTTAGGGCTATTGGAAATGAATGAGGTTGTGCAAGTGTGGACACCGCTAATATAGTAATTTTCCTTACTTCACATCTATTGCATCTTTTATTATAGGATGCTTTAATTCTTCAGTCGCACCCATGGGCAAACTTTATACATCTATCAATATATCTATTGGTCTTTGACTCTACAACAAAATCGTTTAATCACGTTCACCATTGCAATGCAAATGACATACCAGCGTAACCAGCCCAAAGACCACGTCCACTATTGATATTTACCCAGGTACATAAAAAAAATTTTGTTACTTGAATATGGGTGATAGTGTAACATATTTACTCAACCCTCTAATACCTTCATTGCTGTCATAATGAACCACATAGTCTTTTGTCTTAGTCTAACGTAGGAAAAACGATAAAGAGATTTACATTTGCATCTATCCAATGGCACTGGAAGGGATTAAATTCGCAAAATACCTGTCTTTTAACTATTAGACTAAATTATTGAAGTTTATATATGACAACATTTATAATATTTATAAACTAGTTAAAGAATTCTTTTACATTATCCCTTATTATTAGGACTCATCACAAATTATTGAGATATTCATATATTATATAGGAAGGTTATATATACGACAATACATAAATAGTTTAACCAAATAGAATAACATCTATGTACATTAACATTTACATTTACAACAACACAAGTATAGAAATTTAACAGAAAAGTACATTTTAAATATAAACTAAATTGACAATTTTTAACCAATCTATTTCTAATTTGAAGAACAAAATTAAAACTTTGTTAAGCAAATGATAGAGTTCATGTGTTTAATGAACTTAAGTTAAAGAAGAATCGTTCGAGAGAACTCGAATTCGAATCCTGTCTAGAACAATTTTTGACTAGATTTTACTTACCTTCTGATCAAATTTCGGATTATGAAGACCATATTCTTCTGGGAACTAGAACGTTAAAATCGAAAAATATAACTTCCCTCGATCCAAACTAGGTATAGTGTGAAGGGGTTTTGTTAGTACCAACAAGGAGGGGCAAAACTCTTGTCATTTAGGGAGTGAGACATATCACATTTGGGGAAACATTGTTGATTTGGAGCCAACATGGAGTTGAAATACATGTATTTTGCCATGAAATGGTGCAACATCGTCTACAACAAGATTGTCCAACTGTGATACCTTAAATAACAAGATCCAATTACTTGTTTGAACACCCGCAACTACACTTATAAGCCATCTTCATTGTTGATAAAAAGAGCTAACACCCTGACCTCCTTGCAACCTCTAGTGACATTCTTTGCGTCTTGTGGATCTTTGACCTAGATGAGTCCCAACTCCCAAACCCATTTATGTGTCTTTTTGTGTGAACGATTTCTTTAATGTTTTCGATTGTCGTTACAAAGAATAGTCAACCATAATCAATGAAAGCTTTGAACTCGACAAATTGTTGCTTCAACTTGGATGGAATAAGTAGGATTCTTGCTATGAGGCCACCATTATGATGAATGGTGTCAAGGCCGATTTTTAACAAGGACATGTGTTTCATGAACACCATTTTAATTATTGCGTTAAAATTCACTTTATATTTTTATTAATCTTTGATTGTCCAACATCTTAAATTAATTGTTAATAGTACTAGTCAGGTCAACCTTCCGTTATTACCTATAAATTAAGTCATTATATTTGAGACCGCAAGATTAACCCACCAGAACCCCATTTTGTGTAAACAATACTCTATCTCTATACATACAATAATACAGTATAGCCTGCCATGAAGTGCCTAGATTCGATTCTTCTTCTGCGGTTGTGCGCAGATAACACGAGGTAGAGTAATCATTTGTATTCCTCAGGATATACTGGCCTTCTTCCTCATAAATAATTCACAAGTGCATATCAGATATTTAGGCATAAAATAATAAGAAACTTTTGGGGAAAAAAGGTTTGTGTGTGGTACGTAATTCCACCACCTTTACATTAACAAGGCTGTCATGTCAAAATTAGAGCAACTTTTTCCTCCCCATTCTAGCCTTTAAAGCTGCCCATCCTGCCCCCCAATATTATTAACTAATCTTCTATTTCTCATCACAAAATGTAAAGAACTCATTTTCGTTCTGTATTCTTTAAAGCCTCTATTTAACATATCGTTAAACAACTCACCTATATTTATTAAAATAATTGCATTTTTAAGCAACTCTGACATAATTCTCTTTAATAAATAGCCCCTATTATACCACAAAAATTAATTTTTGTGTGTATGATATTGTGATTTAATTACACTTTTGGAGGAGTCAATTGATTCTAAAAATATAACATTGATTTTGATATGTTTAGTTGTGTTTTAGTATAATTGATAGAATTGATTTTGACTTAAAACTGATCAGTTTTAGCCTCAAATGTTTTATTTAACAGAGTTTTACATGAATGTATGTAATGTTAATTAATACTTTAGCTTAAATGAATTTTAGAAATAGTAAAGAAATACTATGAATCCTACCATAAACCTGGTTGGAGATGCTTAGATATTTGCTTTCTGCCACATGGCCACGTAGAGGTCGAAGATGCTTATTTGAAGCTCAAAAAGCATAAAATGAGCGTCCCTTTTGAGTAGATAATGCCATATTTTACTTTTAATATTGCTTTATGAGAGACTACTTTACTTTAAGCAAAAGTTGAGGGCATATTAATATTTGAGTTCGAATAAAATGTGTTTGAATGGAAAATAAGAGGGGTGTTTTGATTGAGAAAGAAGAGAAAAGATAGTCCTGTACCTTTCACTTTGTCTCAAAATCTCATGGTGTCCAAATAGATTTAGAGATCAACAATTAGGATAACAATAACCCTTTATTTCAAAAAATAAAAAAAGTTAAACCGTTATAGTATATTGGTGGGGGTAGAGAGAGAAGTATTATAAGTGTATATATTCCAATGTTTTTTGTTCAAACACTCCTTTTCTAGCTAGCATAACAGAGTCCTATGTGTTGATATAATTTGGTGCTCTTTGCAAGTCTTTTTAGGCCAACAAAGATAGAAGGTACTTTTTGACTTGAAAAATGCTCTATTGCTAGTTATAGTCAGTAAATGCTTGTGCTCATCACTCACACCCAAACCAAAAGCACAACCTACTTTTATATACAGTTTCATGATTTGGATTACCTGTTAATAGATTCATTTTGGTTTCTAATTCTAACCATCTACTTAATTATCTTCTCTACCTGCTTTAGTCACGTGACAAACCACCATTAGCATCTAAACACAAATTTTAAGTGAATTAAAAAAATATCTAAACCTAGGCATTCCCATAGTTTGTACTATTTGTAGCATTGAGTGGTCATCAAGTAGTGATCCATTATATATGAAGTATCGATGATTGTTGGATCATCATGTGTCCTTCTTAGTTATGATGTTACTCATCATGTAACATTAAACTCAAGATGACATGCATGGAGTGATTCACACATTATTGATACGTCATGGGTCATTGCACAAAACAAGTAAAAGTGAAGTAGATGATTGAGGATTGAAAGGGAGGTATCTGTGTTCGAAAATATTCTCTGATTTTCTTTTTGGTGCACACCTAGATAGATGGAAGAACACCACTTACTGCATGCTCTGCTTTCTATGAATAAAGCCAATTAATATTCAAGAATTCAATATTTATGCCCCCCAACATAAATTTGACACAACTATCTATGAATTCTCTAAACCAAATTAAATCACACTAACTCAAACTCAAGTTTGAACCATTTTTTGTACCCACCAATGTTTGCATTATGGCTTGTTTTTAACATGAAGTCTTTACCGACTCTACTTGAAATTAAAAAGACATAGTTGCCTAACCTCTTCATATGTAAGTTTAAGAAATGATCCCATGCAACATGATGATGAGTTTTTCAAAGGTGTCTATAGATAGTTTATTATTACTAGATTTTTAATCAGTAAAATATAAAGAAAAGGAACTTAATTAACACTTTATTCCCATGTTGGCTTTGGGTCTGGAAGAAAATCGTACACATTCTCTTTTCAGGCACTCCATTTTGGCACTCTCATCAAAAATAATATCAATGTTGCTCTTCTGCCCCTTTCTTTGTTCATGCGCTTTTAAATATATGATCACAAATTATGATTCCATAATATATTTCATTTAATTTTATATTGTCAAAAATTAAAATTCAATTAAAAAAGCTAAAAAAACTCATACATATAGATTGGATTAGTGATCACCAAATAATATTTCCTCTCTCTCATATGACAGAAGGAGCGTTGATCTATTTTTATTTTCTATGTTTTTCTTTAACCAATTTTTTATTTTCCACTTCTAGAGCGCGCCATAATTATTACAATAGTCATTAGTCAACTTATTACATAATAATTATCGATAAAAAAATCACATTGATTTGTTTTCCTTTTCACTTGTACTGCCTCGAGAGAAGAGTCTTCAACTAAATCTAGAATTAAGTAATGTTTGATCATAAATTATTCTATATAATTATGAGAGATTAAATTTAAGACACTTAGAGTGTCTATTCTTTTAGATGGAGCGTATTAATCACTTTTAAATAAATAAAATCAATTGAAATTATTTATATATATTTCTTAATCTTTTGTGTATTGTGAAGAGAAAATATATTATTTATGACAATAACTTTCAATTATTCAATATAATTTATGTGATAGAAATTTTCAATTGATCAGTACTCTTGGATTGTAATGCAAATATAATACACTCCTTCAAAAATGAAATAAAAGCAAAAATAATAGTTAAAAAAAATTAATTTATTAAAACTAAACTTTTAATTAAATACATCAACTTTTCAACTATATTTTGTTGTTTATTTTTCATTCCAGATGAAAGTAATATCAAGCACTCAAGATTTAATTAAGATCCAAGATTAGTATGAACCTTGGTATCTTCCTCTCTTAAAAAAGAAGAAAGTACTAGTTGTAGTAAATGTTATTATGCATAGAAGAGAAAGTGCCCCCACTTGCAAATACTAAAACTTTTTCTACAAAATTTGTTGAATGAGAGAGAGAGAGAGAAGGCAAAGCTGAGTTGCCTTTGATACCGGTGAAATAGTACTCCTACTTGTCAGCACATGCAATCCACTTTCTACAACAAAATCCACTTTTGGACCCCAAATTTACCTCACCCACAAGAAAAGCACAAGTCACACACCTCCCATAAATTTCATACCCCTCCCTCTCCCTCTCCCTCTCCCTCCTCTTATTTTTCTCTCCTATACTCCCTTTAGACCAAACCATCTTTTTTATCCTTCATATTCTACTCACAAGTCATAAGAAACAAGTTTCATTCAAAAACAATTTGTGAGATCAATCCTTCACCTTTTATATATTATCATCATAACAATACCTAGCTTCCAACCATATAAACTATCTTATATATAGTTATATTATACCAAGTACCAACAAAACACTTTGGTTCTTCATCACCCTATAAGTTTCCCCTACCACTCTTTCCTCTTAGTCTTCTCCATATATCATCATTCTCTCATTCTTTTTTCTTTTGTTTTATTACCTTATATAAGAAAGATAATTATATCCTAAAGATGAGAACAGGAAACTGTTCTTTGCAACAAGGCCTAACTGTTGAGGCTGCAAACATAGTAAAGCAAGCAATAACCCTCGCGAAGCGTCGCGGCCATGCTCAAGTAACACCCCTCCATGTAGCAAACACTATGCTTAGTGTTACTAATGGTTTATTCAGAACAGCTTGTCTTCAGTCTCATTCTCACCCTCTTCAATGTAAGGCTTTAGAGCTTTGTTTCAACGTTGCATTGAATCGCTTGCCCGCGACAACTTCTAGCCCTATGTTGAGTTCTCATCATTCTCAGCAGTCTCAGTCTCAGTATCCTTCTATCTCAAATGCTTTAGTTGCCGCTTTTAAGCGCGCTCAAGCTCATCAACGCCGTGGATCGATCGAGAATCAACAACAACCACTTTTGACGGTGAAGATCGAGCTTGAACAACTAATTATTTCAATTTTGGATGATCCTAGTGTTAGTAGGGTTATGAGAGAAGCAAGATTTAATAGTACTCAAGTCAAAAGCAATGTTGAACAAGCTATTTCTTTGGAAATATGCTCAAACAATAACAATCCTTCTTCATTGAGTGGAAATTCAAATGAAAACAATAATCTAACTCCTTCTCCTTCTCAAGGTGGAGAGAAAGTTTCAAACAAATCATTGGTAGTATTGGATCCAATTAGGGTTGAGGATATCAATAGTGTTGTGGATAACTTGAAAATGAATCAAAGAAAAAGTATTGTGGTTGTTGGAGAGTGTGTGTCTAATCTTGAAGGTGTAGTAAAAGGAGTGATGGATAAATTTGATAAAGGGGATATTGTTGATGAGTCTCTTAAAGGTGTCAAGTTTATTTCTCTTTCTCTTTCTAATTTTATAAATGTTTCAAGGGTAGAAGTTGAGCAAAAAGTTGAAGAACTTAAGGGACATGCAAAAAAGAGTTATCATGGAAAAGGGTATGTTTTGTATCTTGGAGATCTTAAATGGTTGTTTGATTATAGAAAGCAACAAGGGATTAGAGGTTATTATTGTCCAATAGAACACATGGTAATTGAGATTGGAAAAATTGTTAATGGTTTTGGACAAAGTAGTGGAAGGTTTTGGTTGATGTGTATTGCTACTTTTCAAGGTTACATGAGATGTAAAAATGGACAACCATCACTTGAAACTATTTGGAATCTTCATCCTATCACTATCCCCGCTGGAAGTTTGCGTCTCAGTCTCATCATTCACAGGTAAAATGAACATCGCTACTAGAAAAAGTTGAAATAACAACAAAATAATACATACAAATTAAAATTTCGAAAGTTAAATATTCATTTGTTTTCATGTCTTTAATTTCTATTGTCATTTCAATTTTTTTTTAGTATGTATTTTGGTAAAGTTTGATATAGTTAATTGTGTGCTGTTTGGCTTTAATTCTGTCTATACTTGTATTTGAAAAACTGTTTTCTTTGTTTGGATGGATGATTATCTATCTCAAAATGGACATTGGGAAAGGGATAAATAATGGAATTGTCTTTTTCTTCTTAAAGGTTAAAACATCAATAAAAACTATTTCAAATTTTTTTCTTCTTCTTTTCTATTTCTTTCTCAAGTAGTTACTGTAATTAAAGGAAAAAATGACTAAAAGTGTGTGCATCGAAACTTGAGACATGTTAGTCATTTTAGTGTTGCTTTCTTGGTTGATTAAAACTAGCTTAAAAAAAGTGGTTTTTCTTTTAGAATTTAAGTGTAAAATAGTTCTCACATTCATTAAAAAACATATTTTAACACATTTAATTAATTAGTAATATATATATATATATATAAATTTTTTTTGCACCATTGGTGCAAAATTATTAAATTTTTTTCTTCTCGAGATAATATTATCGATCATTTTATTTATTCACTTTTATTTAATTATGTTGTAAAAATAGACTATGTTAATATTATTAGTATTTTGATAAGAGTAATAATTAAATCTTCGATTTCCTTATCATTTTGTTTTTGTTTTGGTATCAGTGGAGCAGATAAAAATGTGTGCAGAAAAGAGAAAGCTGACAATAGAACTAGTTGGCTATTACATGAAGGAGTTGGAGATGATGAGATTGAAAAGGAAGAATCAGGTTGTTTTATGGAACCTTCAACAAAAATTGAGAGTGAAGTTAGAAGCTTGCAGAGCAGTGGTTGTAATAGTGATTCATCAACTTCATGTCTTCCTGCATGGCTACAACAATACAAAAATGAAAATAAAGGAATCAACAATCATCAGGTACTCATTATTATCACAATCATTCTTCTACTTCTATATATCTTCAAATTAACATACCATAGTAATTATATTTTACCATGCCCCACATACAAATTAAATCTATTATTTATTGATATATATGGACCAATTATTCCCCCACATAATGATATCACATTATTTCTTTTGGTACGAATAATTATATGAATTTAAGGGTATTTTAATAGTTCAAGGCTGACCCTTAATATTTTTAATAAAAAATAAAATTTTTAATAATATAAATAGATAATATTTTATTAAAAACTGTGAGGTCCACTTTTGGACCTAGTCCATATTAGATGACTCTTGAATTTCATTAGGCTTTAAAAAAGTTAACAAATATTAAGTCTTTGTTGTTCTACTTCACAAATAATAGTTTGTTTTTTTAGAGTAATTACTAAAATATTTTCACAAATGTTTACTTGATAAAATATTTTATTG
Organism: Cicer reticulatum; assembly: GCA_002896235.1. Taxonomy (NCBI): domain Eukaryota; kingdom Viridiplantae; phylum Streptophyta; class Magnoliopsida; order Fabales; family Fabaceae; genus Cicer; species Cicer reticulatum. Next base: position 75,022 of record PGWS01036502.1, read on the forward strand.
TTTATTCTAATTACAGAAGTGTGTCCAAGTGGGAGAGGTTTGCAAAAAGTGGAACTCAATGTATGGTTCAATCCAAAATCAACCCTATCAATATTGTGACAAAACCCTCACATTATCTTCACTATCACCTTCTTCATCCAATTCAGGTTTCTCATATGAGCAACAACAACACTCACAAAGTGATCACTATTTTTGGATCTCCAAAAGTGGAAGCAAATCCAATGAGCCTTCTTTGCAAACCTACATTCCAGAGAGTAATAACACTAACCCTAATTCAACATCTTCTAGTGACCTTATGGAAATGGAGCACATAAGCATGTTCAAAGAACTCAACTTAGAGAACATGAAAACCCTAAGCAATGCTTTGGAGAAAAAGGTTCCATGGCAAAAAGATATCATACCGGAAATCGCGAGCATGGTCTTGCAATGTAGGTCAGGTTTGGTAAAAAGAAAAGGGAAAGTGAGAAACATTGATGATGTTAAAGAAGAAACATGGTTGTTTTTTCAAGGTGTTGATATAGAAGGTAAAGAGAAAATAGCTAAAGAATTGGCTAGGGTTATTTTTGGATCCTACAATAATTTCATTTCAATATCATTGAGTAGTTTTTCTTCAACAAGAGCTGATTCAAGTGAGGAAAGTAGAAACAAAAGATCAAGAGATGAAACAAGTTGTAGTTACATTGAAAGATTTGGTGATGCAATCTCAAGCAACCCTCATAGGGTTTTTCTAATTGAAGATATTGAACAAGTTGATTATTTTTCACAACTTGGTTTCAAAAGGGCTATTGAGAAAGGAAGTGTTGTTAATTCAAATGGTGAAGAAGTTGGTTTTTTTGATGCTATTATTATTCTAAGTTGTGAAAGTTTTAGTTCAAGATCAAGAGCTTGTTCTCCTAAACAAAGATCCTCTCATGAAGAAAATGATGATGATTTTAATGTTGCTACTTTGGAAGAGACAAGTTCTTATGTTTCTTTGGATTTGAATATTTCTATTGATGATGATTACAATGAGGATGATGATGATAGGTCGGTTGATGAGATTGGTCTACTAGAATCCGTAGACAGAAAGATTCTCTTCAAAATTCAGGAATTGTGAAGAGAAAGAATTTCATGAACACATAATTATTAATCTTTTTTTTTCTTCTCCTTTTCTAGTTAGCATCTTCTCTTAATTAATGTTTTCTTTTGTATTTTGAAACATTGATTTCATAGGGAGGTATGGAAAAAAGATTGTTTTTAATTTCATTATTATGTAACTAGGTGTATATATATTAGCATGGTATATCAACTATTTATGTTACAGGAATTTGGAATTTTCTATCTATCATTCCATTTTTTTAGCATTTTGGGTTTAGAAAATATTTTGTATCATCAAAATATTATATTATTTTCACTTTACTTTTTATTTTGAAACATTTCTAATAATAAATTATGATTGACAAATGGAACATAAAACATTAAATATTTCTCAAATTAAATGTGTAGTTAACCTCCGAATGAATATATACTTTTTTCGTTTGGTTTTGAATATAGGTAAAAATAAATACCTCACACCTCATAAATTCTTAATTAAATTTTTTTTAAAGTAAAAATATATTTTTTGAAATATAAACAAATATTTCCGGTAAAAAAGAATAAAATTTGGAGCACTTGTGCATAATAGTTTATAAAAAAGATTGACGTTACCGACTTATTAATTTATTTATTTAATAATGATCAAATCTAAACACAATAGGTTATTAGTTTATTTACTTATTAATTAGCAAAAGGAAACAGGTTTTTAAACACACCCATAAGAGTAATTATATATTTTGAGAGAAAAATAAACAGAAATAGTTGATATGATAGATCAATGATGTGATAGAAAGAGAAATAGAAAGAAAATGAAATGTTGAATTAGTGTAGAAAAATTAAAAGTGTACAAATATCACTACTTTTAACAAAAAACAGTTTTTAGTAAAGTTTATAGATAGAGATGTTCAATGTACAAACAAATAATTCATCTAAAGTTACATACAACTTTTCTTTTAATGGCAAAATTATATTAGAAGCAAAACCACCTGATTACAAGGAGTAATCAAATTAATTTAAATTACAAAGGAAACAAAACAAAAGAATAAAAGATTGCAACCACGAGTAGGAAGGGAACCACCAACCTAACTGCACATCTGAGAGATAAACTACATTACAGAGATAACACAAGCAGAACCAATCTAGAAGAGCAACAAGAACTAGACATGCATCTCAATAAAAAAAAATAGGTTACCGAAAATTAAGTCGTCAATAATATTTTTTGAGAATGTAGAGACTATTAGAGATATTTTATTTTTATATCATTTATTTTTCGTTTAAAATTTTCTTTTAAAAGGTCGTAAAGTAGGAATGCGATCACGTGAAAGATGTTTTTTTCTCTAATAGGAGGTTGCGATATGGGGTGCAACTATCTATTGCCATTTATTTATTAATTTTATAAAAAATTATTAATTTATGTAAGCGATAATACAATAATTAAAAAAATAAAATTATATTAAAAAATCAAACAAAATATTTTTAATAGAAAAATATACATCAAAGTTAATGCGGTTGAGTAAATGTGTTAAAATAAATAACAATGTTATATTATTTTAACAACGATCTCCTTTATTTTTGCATTCTATTGCAAATAATTAGCAACTTCATCATATTTTGTTAACAATCACTCCTATTTTGCAGCCTATTGCAGATAAATTAACAACTTCATTCTATTTTTTAATAACTCTCCCCTATTTTTTCTTCGGATCTAATAAATAGAAAATAATTAAAAACCTAATTTATATTAATAAAATCAAACAAAATACATCAATTTTGAAAAAAAATAATACATTAGATTGAAAAAAAAACATCAAATTTTAATTAATCATGTCCACCTAAATGTCCTCTAGTTTCACAAGTAGGCTCGTCTAACTCTTTGAATGATTTGAGGTTGTTCCGGTTGATTCTCATTTTAATCATTATCTGCTTCCTAATTTGCATATGGATTAGAACTACTATCTACTTCCTAATTTGCATGTGGATTAGAACTACTATCATCTGTCTCCATATATAACCCTGAGACTCAAAATTATATAGAGGCAAGTGGTAGTAATTTTAATCCACATATAAATTACAATGAGAATAATGATCAAAATGAGAATCAACCAGACCAACCCCTCATGTCGTTAAAAGAGCTAGAAGATTAATGTTTTGTAAGTTTTTGTATTCTTAATGTTTGATATTTTTTGGATTCAAATTGCAATCACTTTCTGCACACATTTATAAAGTGAGTGATACTGTGACCTTTTGATCTCGATCGAAGACTTCAAATCTCAAGTTTAAAGTTATTAAAAAAATCAAAACAATTTAATATTTGAATCTTTAAATCTAGATCGAACAATCACATAGTTAATACTGACTGTATAAAAGAATAAAATAAGTGAAAGCAGAAAATCGCATATTTTAACTTTTATACATGCAGTAGAGGTATTTTGTTCCTGAAAAAGATGAACCTAAAATAAAAAAGAAGGGTAAAAAAATTAACCATGTAAAATAAAAAGGGAAAAAACATCTAGCCTAAGGTGGATTTCACAAATAGCAAAAAATGAAAAAAGGTGGATTTTATGTGAGGGTAAGAGAGAACGCATTACCAAATCAAACCCCACTTTTGTCCACCACATATTACATTAATTAATTCATCTTTTTTAAAGCCAATAAGCGACAAATTCTTATACTTATGCTTAAGGTTTCAATTAAAGTAGAGAAGATAATGATCTTTTAGTGATTCTAAAGTATTAACAACTTTAAGGTTTTAAAGAAGAGATGCTTATCTATCTTTTTCTAATAGTTTTTTAAATCTTTAAAAATATATTTATAAATTTTTAAACCCATATACCGCAACCTTTTCTTGCTTTCCAAAGATGAGAATGTTGGGTTACGAAAATCAATGGAAGGAAAAGTTATTCTTTTGCAAAATGCATCACACAAGCATAAAAAGTTGTGCTCTTTTGATATATCTTAGTGAAGATTTCACTTTTTATTTCCAAATTAAAAAATAAATTGCTTCAACTTTCCACAACCTTACGCTATTATTGATCATACTTTTGTTAATTAATGAATGCTTATCGTAATCCAAATTTTGATAATTCAGTTATACAGAATATGATGTATGCATTATGAGATTTCTTTAATTTAACCTTTTGGGTATCGCAAACAAATTTAATATATTTACTTACTAGCCAATTGCAAATAATTTGAGTGAAGAATAGTAGAAATTATATTAATGTTAATAATTGAGTAGTGTTACATTTTTCAATCATTTTTTCATTGGAATGTAATACAAAATTTATTATTTAGATTGGACAACGACCAAATTGAGTTTAGTTGATGTTCAGGAAATCTGAGTGAAGGCTAAGAGAATTAAAAAAAAGTTGAATATGAATGAGACGAATCTTTTTTGAATCTAAAAGGATCTCATGAGGGTTGTGAAAATATCAAAATCAGCCAAAAGCATGTTGAACTTGACAATTCAGCTATAAAACTCATGTTTCTTATTTTTAGCCTCCATGAACTGAAATAGTTAGATTTACGGACCACAAACGTGAGTGGTAAAAAATGTGTAGATAATGGAAATGGTAGATAGGGAAATAAAACCAAATGTGGGGAACCATGTACAATCAATAATAGGCAGAAACGTGCACTACTTGTGTGATTCGCTGAATATCCATTTGTATGTCACAATCTTTTCGACAGTAGAATTAACTTTGCTTAATCATTTGAAGAAAAAAAGTTCAATAACAAATTTGGCACACCGGTCGGGACATTACAACCAATATCGCAGAAGTCTCAACACCATGGGCCAACCATCAACTTCGGCAAAAAAGAGTTCATGTCCTCGTATACCTAATTAATAATCCTCCATAGGTACTATAGAGATCAACCTTTGTGGCTCCTCTAAATTATTATGGAAATGTCGTAATTGATCCACCTGAATAGCCAGTGCCAGTGGTAATGACCACATTCTTTATTAGACAACAAATATATGTGCGGATACATGACATCATGTATCAAGTCACTCAATAACTTGTTGATATTGTTAAACATGTGGTTCAAATCACTGGAAAAATTATCTCAAATAATTAGAGCCATTCGTAGGGCTTTTTAGCCATAGGAAATTTGTTACGGTCTTTTGGCCCTCATTATGGAATTGGTTGGAATTTTTTAGGGTCATAACCATAACAAAGTAGTGAAGTTATTTTGCTAGAGCCAAAGACCTAAGAAAATATTGGTTTTTGAATTTTGTAAGGGTGATAGTCCTAGGTGATGCAATATAAAACTTTTGATAGGACCAAAGCCCTTGGCTAAAATAAATGCGGGATGATGAAATTTCCAGATCTCCCTATTACCTATGGCATATGCCCTCGCTATCTAATCGCGTGAAACGAAGATCCCGAGTGCCTGAACCCTCATTGATAACGATAGAGGTATTTCTATGGGATTTAACCCTCACTGAATAGTCTAGTGAAACTTTTGAGGGCCATAGCCCTCACTTAGGTCTCTATTTTAGACTTAGTATTGTCTCCCTTATCTTCTATCTTTCTCCTATTTTTCTTACCTTCCTTTCTCCTTTATTTAGCACAATATTTTACTCTTATGATTTCTCTACTCTTCTTCACTTTTGAGCAATGTCTTGGTATATAAATATTATTTATTTTTTATTTTTTGTATTATGTTATTTTTATATATTATATATTTATGTGTTTTTTCATGTAGTTTGTGAGTCAAAAGATATGTAGAAATATTTGGACGAGGAGGAGAAAATGATAAGTTAGACCCGACTTATCACTAGTGCTTAGATTTAATGTTCTGTTGGTTAATAATGTTATGTGTGAAATCAATATGCCAAAATTAACTTTTCATAGCGCACATAACATAACACTTTAGTTGTAAGCTTTATTAAATATTAGACATGCAATATAACAAAGCGCTTATATTATAAGCTATTAAATATTACACAGACAATATGTTATAGAGCTTATAATGTAAGTGCTATTAAAGGTGACACTTATATTTTTCATAGCGCTCTTTGTGTAAGCGTTATTAAAATTAAAGCGCGTCAGTACTTAAATGTTGTTTTTTTCAATATTTATAGCGCTTAAAACATAGCATTATTAAATGTAACACTTATATTTTTCATAGTGCTCTTTTTTTTATATGCGCTATTAACATTAACACACCTCAACTTTTCTTTCTCTCTTCGTGCTAACTGAAGCTCTATTGTATTGATTAAACCCTTGTTTTTTCTCAAAACAAAGATACCAACCGTCTCAATCAGAAACCCAGTGAACTCAAACTCGATTGCCTCTACCGTTTCAAACTCGATCGCCTCCACGGTATTCAGAATCGATTACCTCAATCGTTCACACATTTAAAGTCATCAATCGTCATAAAACGTCCAAACTTGATCACCTCTTTCAACCTAATTTTTTATGTCATCAGTCGTCGTCAACTTGTTCGCCTCAACTGTCATCAATTGTTCGTGTTGCTGGGTACAACTCACAACTATGATAATCTCAAGTTTCTTTCCATTTATTTACTCTTATGTTTGTTCATGTTGTAGGACAATCTTATGTTTTTTTCCATTTGTTTACTCTTATGTTTGTTCATGTTGTAATCTCAGATTTCTTTCACATGCATGTCTAAATGTTGTAGGACGAATGGGGCTGATTGCAAAATGGTAAGGTATTTTGATATATTATTATGTTAGATAACATGTTGTCCTAATACTCTAAGGAATGAAGAACATTTTATTTTGACATAATTTTATTTTTTGAAGTTTCACGGCTTGGATTGGATGCAAATATGTTTTATTTTGAAGTTTCATAGCTAGGATTCTTTTGATTCTTTTAATATTACAAGGAATTGTTATTAATATCTAATTAAAATAAGATCACGAAACTATAGATCATTGATAGATGTATGCTAATCAACTGTCAAAAGAATATGAAGATGGAGTGAAAGAGTTTGTTAGGTTTTGTTGTTGCTCATATGCTCCTGCTTAGGTTGTTATTATAGAAAAGATGTTAGTGCAAGTGAATTGCACGATTATTTAGTATGTTATGGAATTGATCAAAGTTATACATGTTGGACAATAGATAGGGAAGTAGAAACTAACTCTATTTATTCGATGAGCAATGTGAGAAATACATTGAATGATTTTGACAAGGTACAAATGTGTGTGATCAAGTTGACACCATTGTAAATATAATTAAATAAGATCTTCATGATTGTCCTGAAATGTTTAAGATGCTAGTAAGTAATATTGAGAAACTATTGTATGACGGATGTACTAAATTCATAAGATTGTCTGTCATTTGAAATTGTATAACCTAAAAACAGGCAATTGCTGGTTTGGTAAGAGTTTTACAAATTTACTACATTATTAAAAGATATTTTGCCTAAAGATAATTTGTTCCCTAGTCAAACTTATAAAGCCAAATGAATTTTATGTTCTATTGAAATTAGTTTTGAGAGGATACATGTATGTCCTAATGACTGTATTTTATTTTGTAATGAATATGAATAATCCAATATGTGTCCCAAATGTAGTGTGATGCGATATAAGAAGAAAGCAACAACTCCAACCGAAGTTTTTATGGTATTTTCCAATAATACCAAGATTTAGATGCATGTATCGTAATGTGAAAGATGCCAAACACTTAAGATGATATGCCGACGAAAGGATTATTAATGGAATGCTCTTGAAAATTCCCCTAAATGGGTGAAAATTGATAATGATTACCCTGACTTTGGCCAAGAATCTTACGTCTTGCAATGTTTACTGACAGAATAAACCTGCATGGTATCCAAAGAAGTTTTCATAGTACTAATTCGGTGATTATATTAATTTATAACCTACCTCCCTAGTTATGTATGAAGCGCAAGTTTATGATGTGATCTTTGCTAATTTTTAGGCCCGAACAACTAGGAAATGATATCAACATATATCGAGCTCCATTACTTTAAGACTTAAAGTTTATGTGGGAGGCAAGTGTAGAGGTATATGATGGGTATAGAAAAGAATTCTTCAAATTGAGAGCAATGATATTTGGAATGATTAATGATTTTCTTGATTATTATCAGACTATAGTATCAAAGGAAAATGTGCATGCCTCATATGTGTAGAAAGTACAAACTGGATGCGATTGGATCATTTTAAGAAATATGTTTTTCTTGGTCATCGTAGATTCTTAAACTCCAGACATCATTATCAAAAATGGAGGAAAATATTTAATGGTAAATCTGAAGAAATAAAGCTTTTAAGCAATAAATTTAAAAAGCTTTTGCTGAAAAACTTGTTTGAATTCCCATATTAAAAGTAATTGTATATAAGATATTTCATAGATGTGATCCATATTGAAAAAAAATATTTGTGATAATGTTATTGGTACGTTACTTAATATGCTAGAAAAGACTAAGGGTGACATCAATGCAATATTAGACTTGGTAAGTATGAGATTAAGAACTGAATTGAGACCGGTAAAGAAGGGGAAACATACATTTCTTCCTCTAGCAACTTATATTCTATCAAGAAAAGAGAAAATTATTTTTTTAATTTTCTTAACAGAGTTAAAGTTCCAGGTGGTACTCTTCAAACATTAGGAGTTTGTTATCAATGAAAGATCTCATGTTAAAGGGTTTAAAGTCTCACGATTGGCATGTATTAATAGATAACTTTCTACCGTTCCATTTTTTCCTGAAAAGGTGTGATGGACTATAACTAAATTATGTTTCTTCTTCAAAGCTATTTGTAGCAAAGTTATTGACCCTATGAAGTTATCAACATTAGATACGGAAATTTTTGCCACCTTATGTGAACTTGAGATGTATTTTTCACCATCATTTTTTGACATAATGGTCCATCTTACAATCTACCTTGTCAAAGAAACACAATATTGTGGACCAGCTTATATGAGGTCGATGTACCCAATTGAGCATTAAATGAAGATATTAAAAGGGTACATGAGGAATCGTAGTCGACAACAGAGTTGCATTGTTGAAAACTATATAGTTGTAGAAATTGTTGAGTTCTATATTAACTACCTCTCCAATGTTGAATATATAGGACTTCCAAAATCATGTCACTCAAGAAGAACAACAGGGGAAAGGATTGGTCAAAATGATGTAGCGACTATGTCAAATGTTGAATGTGAGCAAGCACATTTGTATGTTCTACAAAATATCGTGAGGTTGAGCCATATGTTGAAACGCACAAGAAAAAAAAACTTAAAGCTTTGAACTCTAATACGAATAACAATTGGATAAAAAGATAACAAAATCGAACATTTATATTTTGGCTAAAATATCCCATTTTTTTAGAATTAGCAAAAAATCCTAATTCAATTTTTGAAAGATTGAAATTGCTAGAAGTCGGTTCAAATGTATTTGTTCTTTCTTATTCTGATTATGTAATTAATAAATACACATTTCATACAAGAGAACATGATCACCAAAGTACTACACAAAATAGTGGCATCACACTTGTAGCTCAATTTTTGCATGTCTCAAGTGTCAAAGATATAAATTCCTTAGTTGCCAACATGCCTTATTTTGGGGTAATCGAACGTATATGTGAGTTGGAATAAACATCATTTATAGTTTATGTGTTGATTGCAAGTGGGTTGACAACAACAATTGCATTCAGATTGATAAGTGTGGGTTCGTGAAGGTGGGCATTAATAAAGTTAGATTGATGGAGGAACCTTTTATTTTAACATCACAAGCTCAACAAGTGTTCTATGTCATTGGTCATGTGATGAAATGTTGTCAATTGTGCTTTTATGAACGTTCGTGCAACATAAAAGTAAGAATCCAATAAGGAAGAGAAGAAAAAAGGTTGATTGTGCTCAATAGAGTAGTTTTTTAAAAAAGTGTTACTATTTATCATTTTGATTCCTGTTGTTATTGATTCTCAATATTAATGTTATTGTTTTAGTGGAATGGCTTATCCTCATGATGATGATCATGGTTATAATAATGGAGAAAACATTCCTCATGATGATGATTGTGATGAAGAATTGTATCAAAGCGAAAAGAAAAGGAACACAATACGAGGTAAGCTATATTGTACTTTAAGTGCATTAGAGAGTAAACTATAAGGTATATTGTTTCTTTTATATACTCATGTAATTACTCTTTCATTTTTAAGGTTGCATGGAATGAAAGGGGTCAATTAACTGGGCGTAACAGAAGCAATTTTGTTAGTTTAATTAGAGTTATTGTATCTCATATAGTTCCAATTACTTGCAATAATTGGAGAGCAAAAGTCCCAATTTTGGACATTTATGAAGCCAAAATTTGGAAGGAAATGCAAGTAAGACACTAACTCAAGCTACTTTATGTTAATTTATTTGGCTAAAGACACTAATGATCTACTTTATGTTGTAGGAGCGTCAAATCACATGTGGGGTATGCTCGCTGGAACAAAAGATGGAAAATATGTATATGAATTTATTGTACAAGTTGTGATAAAAAATGTTATTTAATTTCTATTTTAATTTGTCAATGTATAGCTACAAGAGATGGGATATTGTTTCACAACCTGTCTCGTTGTGTTATGTGGAAGGGTAATCATGTGAATAAAGCAGGAGTGATAAATAATGAAAATGTTCAAAGATTGTGGAAACATGTGTAAGTCAAATGCTAATTTTTTTGCTTGTGAGATTCTCATGTTAAAATGATGGTATTTAAAAAGTATTTTTTTTCTTGCTTATTTGTGTTAGGAGATCTTAGCACAATCTTTACATTTAGAGGATGCAAACTTTAGTCTTACAAAAATACTATATAAGGCTTTAAATGTCCAAAAGTGCTCAAATCGTATTAGAGGGTTATTGAAGGTGCGCAAACACGAGAATGAGAGGGGTAAATTGTGTTGGTCTAATTTTAATTTTTTTTCTAAATTTTAATTATGATTCTGGTTTAGTGACTTAGCTCTTTGGATTAATAAGAGATTTCAGTAAACAAACAGAGCAGAAGTATAAATACCACACCAGATGTTATTCTAGTTCACCACAAACTTTGTATCTATGTCCAATCGCCTCACACAAAATGATTTATCCACTAATTCAAAACTTGAATTACAACAACACCTGACCCTATAAGTCAATCTTATCAAAACAACCTGAACCTACATACTTTTTAAGGCAAACCATACATTGACCCTACAAGTCAAGTCTTCTCTATACAACCTGAAATCTACAAATTGTTATAGGCAAACTAAAGACACTATCGAGTTAGGTTTTAAACGATTTGTACTGGTTTGGTTTGCTTCTACTAAGAAGATTAGATACAATAAATTTTTTTACACTACGACACTTAGAATATTTTACTTTGAACAAGTGTTTTTTTAGAACTTAACCTTACACTCTAAACACTTAAAATAAGGGTTTCAATTTTTTCCCACAAGAATTAAAAAAAAATTTCCCTCAAGAATTTTGAATCGTATCTGTTTGTAGGTTAGTCAACAAAGATATTCTCCAAGAATAACCTTGATCGATACAATTTGAGAATATGACTATTTGTGAATTAATTACTTCCAAATCTGGTAAGGGCAAATGAAGCAATTATATATATGTATTGAAATCAATTCTATCTGAAACTTCCTTCATACGCTTGATCAAATGAAGCAAGAATGGTAATGTCCATATATGTATTGAAATCAATTCTATTTGAAACTTCCTTCACACGCTTGATCAAATGAAGCAAGAATGGATTCGGGCTTGAGCTTGGACTTCCTGGAATTCTGATTTGGCACATCATGACTTGATTTTGGAGTCATATGTTGTATACTTTGCTTTCTTGATAGTTAGAGGCAAACTACGTAACTTATAATTAATGGCTTGGATAAATCACATATGTTGCATTTATCAAAGTCAGTGCAACTTTAGAGTGTGTTACGTATCAAAGGCAACACTTTAGAACGAGTTGCACTCTCCAGAGTCAACGAAATATATGCTTCCAATGCATACTTGAACAGTGAATTTAGACATTAGCGACATGCTAAAAAATAATGTTCATCAGAGCCATCCTTCAATTACTGTTCATCAGAGGGATGCTAAAGTTATTGTTCATTAGAGGAACAAAAACTCTAGAGGCACGCTGAATCTTCATAGGCATAATGGATTTTCAAAGGCAGATACACAAACTCATTAAAAACATGCAAACCAGAAGCAAGCTTCAGTCTTTAGAGGCAGACACAAAAACACGTTATCAAAGGCACATGTGCATATTTTTCTAAAACGTGCATTTATCCAATTATGAGGATTTCGTTGACTGATTGAATTTTGTTTCCCTTGAACTTTTTACATCCTTTGGTTCACTTGCTCGGGTCATATCCTCTGGTTACATGTTCTATTTATTGCACACTCGATGAAATCATTAGTGCAATACTTTATTCTCACAAAGTACATTTATTAACATCAAAACTACAAAGTGGAAATGTTCAAGGGAACGACTTAGTTCACACAATTATGGTGTGAGGTATCACAAAAAGACTAATTTAAATGTCAAAAATGCGCCAATCAAGAGGAAGCGAACAATGAACTTAAAATATTGAAGTTGAGAATTATGAAACTTGAAAAGGAAATGGCAGAGAAACAACAACCTGACTTAGTCTTCCTTATTTATAAAGATTCTTGTAACATTTCATTTCCCACCATTACCAAGGTAATTGCTTTCTTATTAACTACAATGTTTTAAGTATTTATTTGTTTAATAATTATATCAATGTTTATACTCATTCCTTAATAGTTTAGAGTGTCTCCTATATTAATGTGCATTTATCATCTCCAAATAAACATATTGTTGGTCGTGGGAAAGTATATAACCCTCAAAGAGATATAGTGCACCATAAAAATTATCATCGGGATGGTGTCTCAGTCTAAAGTAGGAAAGACCGTCATGATTATTTATTAAATTCTCATTGTTATATATTTTTTTTATAAAATTTGGGTTACATGCATTTGTTGAGGCAAAATCTCAAATCAAATGTTTTGATGATAAATAAACAGTTAATTAATCACTAATCATAATTATGATTATGTTTCTATTTAACTTGTATTTTTAAGTGATTTATTCAAAGATAGGACAAAAATCAATTATTATACCATGAAAGAAATCAAGAACATCATGTGTTACTTGAACTAGATGTTGATTAGAATTAAGACATATCATTCTCCATAGTCTAAACTTCAAGTTAAAGAGTATCAAGACTACTCAAATCAATAGTCAAGCCTAGTACTCAAGCTGAAGGCCCTAAAAAGCAAAACAACCTCCAGATTTATGACCAAATTGATCTCCAAATTGATGAACTATGAGTAAGAACATGAGTACATGTTTGCTGCATCCTTTTTGCAGAAAGCTCTGTATACTTCTGAGTCAAAAGACTAACATTTCACAGTCTATTCAGTCACTCATCTACGTTTTCCATAAAACATAGAACCGAGAACGTTTTTGTTTTATAAAAGAACATTATGGACTAAACAACACATGTGTTTAAAAAGACTTCAATTTGAACCAAAAACTTGTAGAGGTTTAGTAACAACTATATTGAGCCTTTTTAATCCTCTCCTTATCTATAAAAGGAACATCAAGGAAAAGAGAAATGCAAGAGTTTTTAAGGAAATCATTCCATACTTAAACAATCATACTCAAGCAACAAAGGTCTTCTCTTAAGCAAAACTCCAACTGTCTCTTATTATATTCAAGGATCACTTTATTGAGTTCTTATTGATAATCAATCACAAACAAGTGTTTAGTAGTTTTTTATCCTAAACTCATTTCCGATACATATAATTTGTAACTCACGTTTATCGCTTAAGATAATTTGAGTAGGTCGTATAAATCATATCAGTTATTAAAAGGTAAATTGTAAAAATTCTTTCTAAACTAAAAGGTAATTGTAAAGATCATTTCAAGGTTGAAAGGTCAATTCTGAATCTGATCAAGAGTGACTAAGAAAGATAGTGTGAAAGCAAAAATGTTATGGTGCGAAGCACATTAGTGAAAAATCTCTTAGATTGTGAGGACTGAACGTAGTCCACCTTGAGTGAACTGGGGTATATCATTGTGTGATCTTCTTATCCTTATTTATTTTTCACTCACTAATCACATATCACCTAGAACTAATTTTTTTATTAATCTTTAACTCACCTAGAATGTTATGGACTTTCTGTTTGAAACAAAAGTTAATCTTGAGTTAATTTGAATTAAGTTCAGGAGTTAAGATTTTATAAAGGAATCACAATTCAAACCTTGTTCCTTGTGATTGATATTGCTACTTTAGCATTTTTCTTTGTTCTTGGTGTGCATATTTGATTGTGATAAATATTGCGGTCATTTCGTGTACTTAGGGACCAAAGCGAAATGTTACCGAATTTTTGTCAAAAAGTATATAAAATGAGAAAATAAGAAATAATTATGAATCAATTATTGACTTTTTTTTTTATTCTTGAATGAGATAGAAACTTACAAAAAATGTGAAATGACATCAGTTTGATGATCGTGTCTAATTTATATTTTATATATATTACCAGAAAATGAATGTCAATAGGGTTTACGATAGAAATTATCGTGGAAAAGGGGTATCAAACAGTCATTTATAATTGGAGTTGAAGAATTGTTAGAAATCACAAGAAGTGAAGTTATTGTTCAAGAGAATGGTAGTATTAGATGTCCATGTAAGAAATGTTATTGTACAAATACTAAAAATGAAAATGTAATAAGAGACCATTTGTATAATGAGGATTTATTATTCAGTTTGGACTAATTTTGGTGAAACGATGTCTCCATAAACTATCAGTATTCAAAATAATCCAACAGTTTTTGCATCTAGTGGTATTGATTCATTAGTTGTATTGGTCTATTGGTTGAGCCTCATGAAAAATAGTTTGATCAACGATAAAATATGGTTTTCAATGCTCAATGACAAAATATGATTTAACTATGGGATTATTTCTAAGGGACTTAGCCATCAGAAATGATATGCACGTAAGCTTAGCGAAGGCCTCAACCCTAGAAAACTAGATTATAGTTGACAATAGCGAAGGATCCAACCCTCAATACATTCCCAAAATGTGACATCAGCTAAATTGACTGTGTTAACTCAAAGGTTGAATTTAATTCCATCTTTTTGGCCAAACTTTTATGGGCAACAATTATGGTTGGCTGATATTCGTTTTACTTAATCTCTATGATTTTTTTTTGTTATTCCCGAGTTTGGTTGTTTGTCCTCTCAAAATTATCTCTTTAGTTGTTTAGTCATAATTTTTTTAGGTTAAATATATTTTTGATTTTTATAATTATAATATTATTATATTTTGTTTTTAATTTTTCAAATATTTTCCTTCAATAATTTTAGTTCCTACTTTTAAATTAATTCATGTGAATTTTTGAATGATTTATTACATGAATGTTTAAAATATTAATAATAATGACGCTCACACACAAAATTTAAAATTATTAAAACAAGTGATTTATTAATAAAATATGATTTTTTATTTATGTTTTTACATTTAAAAATTCATATTTAATTTAATTTTTTTGTAAGAATTTGTTTTTTTTTATAATATTTTAAATATTCTTACAAAAAATTGTTTAAAAATTTGAATGATGGACACACTACGCGAAAAATGGTATTTTACAGCGTTTTTTTTTAAACCATTTACAGCGTTTTTCCAAAAAAATTAAGCGCTGTAAGTATCCAGCGCTGTAAAAAGATACAACAGCGCTCTTTAAAATAAAAAAAGCGCTGTAAATCTCTCTAAAAACGCGCTGCTTGTGTATTAGTTTTACGGCGCTTTTAAAAAAAAGCGCTGTAATATCCATTCCTTTATTCAATTAGATCTCTTTCTGGGATTATAACAACAATCTCCTTCATGAATCGTAATATACAGTATCCACAGTCTATGTTGTTAGTTTGACGAGAGCACTATAAAATAAAACATATAAGTCAATAAATATTTGTAGATTGATTGTTAATGAAAATTTTAAAGCCATACATTTCAAACTTTATTGGAATCCATGTGATTTTATTTGATTTTGCTTCGACACTGTAGCACCCATTTGAGCTCGGAAAACTTGTAAAACACTATCAAATAAATGTGATTATTAGCATTAACAGACACATTATATATATATATATATATATATATATATATATATATATATATAAGAAATAAATGAATACAATACCTGAAGAGTGCGAAGAAATACATAGAGTTCATAGGGTTACGGTTTCGTTTAAGAAGAAACAGCGAGAATGTGCAGAAATACGAACGGTTCGTAGGAGAGAGTAGGGTTCTCATTGAGAAGAGTACGTAATAATGTTTGTAGGGATAGTAACAAATATGGAGATGATTTGCAATGGAGATGGTTAACAATATGGTTCGTAGGGACATTAGGGTTCGCAATGAGAAGGATAATGAAGAGGAGAAGGACACTGAAGTGTAGTGAAGTTTATGTAATAAAGAGGAAACTGAAGCGATTTACTGTTATATTTTATTTTTTAAAAGCCTATTACAGCGCTTTTTTTAAAAAGCGCTGTAAAAGACCTCCTTATTTTACTTTTAAAAGCCTTATTACAACGTTTTTTTTAAAAAGCGCTGTAAAAGACCTTATTTTATTTTTTAAAAGCCTATTACAGCGCTTTTTTTAAAAAGCGCTGTAAAAGACCTCCTTATTTTACTTTTAAAAGCCTATTACAGCGCTTTTTTTAAAAAGCGCTGTAAAAGACCTTTATTTTTTGTTTTTAAAAACCTATTACAACGCTTTTTTTAAAAAAGCGCTGTAAAAGACCTCCTTATTTTACTTTAAAAGCCTATTACAGCGCTTTTTTTAAAAAACGCTGTAAAAGACCTCCTTATTTTATTTTTTAAAAGCCTATTACAGCGCTTTTTTTAAAAAGCGCTGTTAAAATACCTTCTTATTTTATTTTTTAAAAGCCTATTACAGCGCTATTTTTAAAAAGCGCTGTAAAAGACCTTATTTTTTTTTTAAAGCCTTTACAGCGCTTTTTTTAAAAAAGCGCTGTAAAAGACCTTCTTATTTTATTTTTTAAAAGCCTATTACAGCGCTTTTTTTTAAAGAGCGCTGTAAAAGACCTCTTTATTTTACTTTTTAAAAGCCTATTACAGCGTTTTTTTTAAAAAGCGCTGTAAAAGACCTTCTTATTTTATTTTTTAAAAGCCTATTACAACCTTTTTTTTAAAGAGCGCTGTAAAAGACCTCCTTATTTTACTTTTTTAAAGCCTATTACAGCGCTTTTTTTAAAAAGCGCTGTAAAATACCTTCTTATTTTATTTTTTGAAAAGCCTATTACAGCGCTTTTTTTAAAGAGCGCTGTAAAAGACCTCTTATTTTACTTTTAAAAGCCTATTACAGCGCTTTTTTAAAAGAGCGCTGTAAAAGACCTCCTTATTTTATTTTTTGAAAGTCTATTACAACGCTTTTTTCAACAGACTTTTTAAAGCGCTTGCCAAAAGCGCTGTAAAAGACCTCCTTATTTTTTTTAAAAAACATTTTTTAACAGCGCTTTTTCCAAAAAGCGCTCTAATAGGTCCTTTAATTATGTGAAATCAAAGTCTTTTACAGCGCTTTTTTTTACAGCGCTTGTCAAAAAAGCGCTGTTGTATCCTCCGTTATTTTTAAAATATCATACAACAGCGCTTGTATTTAATAAGCGCTATAAACAGACGCGCTATAAAATGTCATTTTTGGCGTAGTGACAAAAGTTGACTTATATAAACAGATATTAAAATTATTGATAAAAATATTTGAAAGACCATTTATTTGAAGAAAGTTTTAAAGGGCAGAAAAAATATATATTTATAAGAATAAAAACAAAATATGATATATTATTGCTTTTCAGGTTGCATCTTTACATGCATAAATGATATAATTTTTGTATCATACACAAATTTATTTTTACCATTAAACTAATAAATTTTATCATTAAATTAAATGAAATATAATAAAATTTATTGATTCGATACTAAAAATAAAATTGTACATGCAATACTATTTTAATTGTGTATATTAGATAAAATGGGTCATATTATTTTATTTGTGTATATTTGACAAAATGGGTCATATTAAAGGAATCAATATATAGGGTGGAAAGGAATCTATTTTTCCTCAAAAGCTGGAAGATAAAGTTAGCACCTGGTTGTTATTATACCTAAGTTTGCAGAATCCAAAATAAAAGTAAGGGAATAAAAGTAGAAAGTGGTTGCTCCTTTTACAACAAAGCTTTTCTACACGTTGTTGTGTGGTTGTTATTGAACGCTTACATTTATTTTCATTTAATAATTCATCCGATTATGACTATAAAGAAAATTATCTAACCACATTAAAAAAAAATAGCTTTTCCTTTTTACAGGAAAAAATTAGTTATTGTATGTAATTTTATTTTATTTTTTTTGACAAAAAAATAGACCCACTCACAAAAATATCCTCCCTAAAAATATGTTCGTTGAGATAACAAAAATAATAAGAAAATAATATATATATATATATATATATATTATTTTTTATAAAAAAATTTATGATTTATTTTAGAGTGGCTTCATTAAATTAAATACAATAAATTAATTACATTTATTTATACCAAAAAAAATTAAATATCATTATAATTGTACCAAAAAATGACCACCAATAGTAAATATATTTTTTCTTATATCAATCAAGACCAATTGACGGACATGGCATTTTTGGTACATTTAAAAATGGTTAGAAGTTGATAATCATTTGTGACATTTAGGTTTAAAACAAGTTTTTAGTAATTCTCAATAACCAATTAGGTTTAATATATGTGAAATTTTTATCTCCATAAGTAACCTTTTTGTTTATAGAAACTAAATTAAATAACAAATAAATGTTTGTTTATAAGTCTAAACTAAGACATTAGCAGCCTTAAATTTAGGCACTTAGTTTGGGTTCTTTGCCTCATATATGATTTAAATAGAAGATATAAAAAATTGAGTCAGACTCAATGGTTTTATGAAGTATAATTTAACATATAAAAAATTCAAAAGCAATGAAATTATATCAAATTCAAAGTCCTTAAAGTGAATATGATATGCGTCCATTATTTGGAGACGAGGAAATGAGAAGATGGCAATTATTGATAGAACATAAGCGTCGACTCTGTTTCCTTCTACTTCACCAATTTCCCATATTTTATGACTTGCACTGAACTATGTGAAAGGCTTGATGTTTGTGTCATTCTCATGGATGTTGTTTTTGGTGGTGCGTGACATTGAGATCGTTCCTGCATTAGGAAGAAAAAAATTGACGTAGGATTCAATTCTGTTCGAGTATCGTGCAAGGGAAGGACATGCTATAGAAGGTAGAGATTTCGCCAAGATTATTTATGAGGCTTCTGAGTTCTGTAGCCATTTTTTCGAAGCAATTAATCAAAGAATGGCATCAAAATGTGTTGGAACAAAAAATATGTTACTGTGTGAATTTTAAAATTGTTGAACTCTCATATTGAAAAACTCTCATATATTGAGTAGTTTTCAACTCTATAAATACTATAGTCCCACATTAAATATAAAATATGTGGGTTTGCTTTAATAACTATCTAAAGAGTGTTGGATGCATTTTTTAACTTTCTCTTTGCTCTCTCTTATGTTCGATACATTTCCGAGCCACTTCCCCCATTCCTTTATGTTCTTTCGATTTATAGGTCATAGTTTCGTTGCGAGTGACTTTAATCATCATATCGATGGTGTAATTCTAGAAGGGTTTTCTACGGTGCAGTAGAACTCCGATACAGTTTGTATTTGAGCAGTGGCGCGAAATGTCTTAAAGAAAACAACCTAGTCCCGATTCAACCCATTAATATCTTTGGTGGCATAAATTTATTTTGAAACAGTTTTTCAAAATTCAAATACAACAATTTCAAGACTTTTCTTTCTGTCATGTCAACTGAAGAGATTATTGGATTTGGTTATGCTGCCTCTGATTTCAATAAATTGTTTCAGTTTGAGGCAAACAGAAAAGGATAAGAAACTTGAAGAATTAACCCATTGGAGGATAATGATTATCTTTGTAAGAATTATATTCCTAATGGACACGCTAATGATCTGTATGAGTACTACAGTTCCAGCAATATAGCTCCAGATGACCGATGACAGATTTATGGAGGCTCACTCCCTTGAAATTCAGAATATAGCTCATGAGATCATCTCTTAATGTATGACTTTAGATAAAAAAAAAAAATCAAATTATTGTTATTATTGACAAACTGCTCTTGCTTGGAAGGATTTCAAAAATAGTCTTAAACATAAAACAAATAAATTTTCTCTAGAGAGTCTGATAAATTGTTTATAGTTTTCTAAAAAAATTGTTTATAGTTTTCTTCTGAATAAGGCATAAGGCATATTTGTACATCAATTCTAAATATTATATTTTGGTTGGCAAATAGTACACCACTGATGCACGTTTAAATTAGATGTTGAATTTAAGAATGTCTCATTTTGTTTACATGTTGTGTGATTTTTTTAATATTTGGCATGCTAGACTCTATCATGTGAACAAGGATTTCAAACTTAAGTAACTTAGAATTAATTCCAAAGTTATATATATTTGTATGTGTGTGTGAAATTATATTGACGGTTTGCTATGACAAAACATCTCCTTGTGAAATTTTGAAGAAAAGACAATCAAACTTGTCTTATTTTCGAACTTGGGGCTGACTGGGTTATATCTGAATCCCTGATCCCAAGCAAATTAAACTCGCTAGTAGAGCTTATGAATGTGTATTCATTGGGTATGCAATAAACATCAAAGCTTATATAATTTATGACCTAAATGCGAAAGTGATTATAAAGTAAAATAATGTTGACTTCTATAAAAATAAATTCTCTTTCAAATCGAGAAATAATAGGGGAAGAGAACCATGTCACGTTCCTGTGACGAGAAGCACTGAAAACAACAAACAAGGCGAACAGAAAATCGAAGAAGTAAGAGAGTCAGAGTTGTTAAAGATTATTGACCTGATCATACGACCTATATCTTAGAAGAAGATCCTATAAATCTTCAAGAAGCTTTGTCATCTTTGGGTGTAGAATTATGACAAGAAGCTATAAACAATGAGATTGATTCTCTACAGTCTAACATGACTTGACATTTAGTAGACGTGTCTCTTAATTGCAAACCGATAGGTTGTAAATGAATATTAAAAAAGAAACTAAAACCCGATAGAACTGTTGATAAATACATGGCTTGCCTTGTAGCCAAAAGTTTTAGACATAGAGAAATTATAGATTTATTTGAAACTTTTTCTCTGGTCACTAGAGTTACATCCATTAAGATACTCATTTCACTAGGAGCTATTAATAACTTGGTGATACACCAAATGGATGTCAAAACAACTTTTTTAAATGGTAACTTGGAAGAATAAATCTATGTGAAACAACCTAAAGGTTTTATTATTCATGGACAAGAAAACAAGGTATAAAAGTTAGATAAATATATGTATGGTCTTAAACAAGCTTCTAAGCAATGACATGAAAATTTTTATAACTTGATTATATCGAATGATTTTAAAGTGAAGGAATGTGACAAATATATTTATTACAAATATGAAAATAGCATTTGCACTATCATATGTCTCTATGTAGATGACCTACTCATATTTGGTTCAAACATTCTGATATAAATATTGTGAAATCATTGTTGTGTAACAACTTTGATATGAGAGACCTTGGAGAAGCAAATAAAATCCTTAGAATCAAGATTACTAGGTCAGAGAAGGGAATTTATTTGGATCAATCTCACTATGTTGAAAAAATTCTAAAAAATTTAAATATTTTGACTGTAAACTTGCTTGTACACCATATGACCCAAGTGTGAAACTTTTCAAGAACACAAGTGAAGATTTTAGACAAACTGACTATGTACACATCATTGACAGCCTCAAGTATGTCACTAACTATACTATAACCAACATGGCAAGTTTTGATCTAGTTAATCACTTGTCTAAAGTCATAAAATAGCAACCTATGAATTTGATGAAGAGATCTTATAAAAAGGAAGCATGAGTGAAAAGAAAGGAGGGGGATCCGTATCACAAATAAAATTGAGAACCAAACCAATACAAGAGATTGGAGAGTGGAAACCACAAAATATAGACTTACAAATTTTTGGAGGGTTTGGAGTTGAAGGAAAATATCTCAAATTAAAGAATAAAAAATTAGTTTTCATTAACGGTTTTATTTCTTTTTTTATTTATTATTTTGTTGAACACTATTATTATTTGTTTTATTTTTTATATGTCAATAAATAATTGAACTCTTTTTTAAGGTCTTTATAGAATATTGTGATTGAGATACCTTTTCACTGTCTTAATTAGTTTTAATTCTAATTTTATTTTGAATTATTATTGTTTATCTCAATTAAATTATCATACTATATTATTTACATGTTTGGGATGACCAACTTTTGCTTGTTTAATCAATCAATTGACTAGTGGTCAACTACAATTAATAGTTACATCTATAAGATAATTAAGATTAGAATTCTTGTATGATATAACATAGATATACTTATCTTTCAATCATTCAACCTCTCTTGATTAGGATTTTTGTTAATAGTTTAAAATTGAAATTGATAACTAGGAGAACAAATAAAGACTCGTATAAAACTAGAATTTGAGGTATTTAAATTACAAGTAAAACCATGATCTTATGTCTTCTCTTCATTGAATAAAGTTTGTGTTGCTATTCTTAATTTAATTATGGTATTTTGGTTATTTTGCGTTACCGTGAATCAATAATAAATTCTCTTTAGTCTAAACAATAAAAAATCTTGACTAGTTTAATAATTGTTAAATTAATCATTGTGGATACAATATTCTTTTTATACTACTATTTGACAAATCCGTACACTTGCGAATTGTGCGTAACAAGTTTTTAGCGCCGTTGTCGCAAATTAATTTAACAATAATGAACGAAAAAGACTTTAGTTAATTTAGAAATTTTGTTTTTATAATTTTAATTTTATTATTTAAAAAACAAACAAAAAAAAGGCTGTTATTTTTTTCGTGTTCCCCGCTCTTAGGAGCTTGTTTGCAGTTTATTCTATTTTGCATGGAAATAAAGAAAAACTATTGGAGAATATATATTAAAGGCCAAATTAAAAGAGATGAAAGGAATGAAAGATTACATAATAGAGGTTGAATTAGAAGCTCTTGAAAGACAATTATATGTAGGTTTTCATTCTCCTTGTTAATATTGGGACTTGACAGGACATGAGAGCCAAGACTTATATAAAACTCTTGGGATGAATTTGAAATTCGAACTGATGGTGATCAATATGATCTTCACTCCTCCAAGTAGAACATTGCCTATATACCACCATGTATATAATATCAATGTCAAACACATGAAAAGGAGTCATATATCAATAAGAGATTTATAACATTGATGCAAAACATTATTTATCAGTTATCTCAAAAGCCTCAATACCTATCATCTTTTGAGTGGGCTCACTCTCTAATTGCAACCCACTAATTTTACTAGTATTATTATTAAAAAAAGAAAAAAGAAAAAAAAAGGAACAAAATATTTTAATTGAGCTAGGCACATGTGATGGGAAAAAAAAAAAAAGAAAAGAGATTTGAAATCCTAGGTTAGAGAAAGAAAAGTAACAATGCCACTACAAAAGGAAAAACATAAAAGAAGGGTGGCAACAAAACATAGAGGAGAAGAAGAAATTGACTCTCGGTAGTAACAAGTATTTAGTAAACTTACTCCGTTTGGTTTACTATTTTAATATATTATTTCTATCACCGAATTTGTTATTTTAATATACAATGTGTTAGTAATTTTACCTTATCTAAGAGTTAGCTTGAAATACCCACTTTAGTGGAATGTTGTTTGTTATTTGTTTGGTTTCTACCCTTTAGTGACAGCTATTGTTGATTGATGTTCCCTAGTGTTACTAGAAAGGCTCTGGTGTATCCATTAATTGTTATAGTGGAATGTTTTACTACATTAGGTCTTGTGGTTTTTAATCTCTCATTTTGAGGAAATTTTTCCACGTTAAAATTGAATTTGTCTCATACTTAACTTTCTGTTAGACCATTTATCTACACAGGTGGAGAAAAATATTCCGCATTATTGACATAGTTATCTCTTGTTTTTTCCAAACATCATCCCTCCAAATTGAGCTCAAGTGTGATCAAGTCGAAATTATCACTCTCACAAGTGGTGTAGACTCGAATGGAGAACTTAGACATGAGGGACATCTGTCCACTGAAAGAGAAAAAGTTCTTATCGTAAATTACACTTTTGAGGAAAACCAACATGACCATATGGTTTTGGACATAGGAAAAAGGTAGGAAACCCCAACAAGTTGTATTAACTATTGATGATGTTGTAATTCAAGTTTAAAAAGGGAAAATAAGTTTACAGTGTGATAAATAAGATGACATTTTGAAAGTTTTAAATTCCTCTGAAATGTTCTCTCATTTTATTTATTCCTATTTTGACAATGTGGTTATTACTAATGATTTTAGGGTCTAAAAGATGAAGGACCCTTTGAAAAAAGATCTTATTTTGCAAGACCCTAGCATAGTGGTTAATAGAGATGAAATGAAAATTTCATTATATTCTAAAACTCATTCACCACATGGAAAAAGAAAGAAAAATATGAACCACGTGATTAGGAAGTTGAGGAGGTACAATGCCTTAAAGATAAAAAAAAATTCCTTGGAAAGTCGCCTCATTGATTCTTAGACTATCGTCAAGCTAACCACATTAAAAAAACACTTTGCAGGAGGCAACCTATGTTTGCAACTATTTTGTTTATTATTTTTGCTTGATTTTATTATTTTAGTGTGTTTAATTTCATTTTTAGGAAATAAAAACTCCAACTACAAAGTCTTCATAGATGTTTCTTTATTTACTACTCTTTTCTTCCTTTTGCACTTTTTTTTTTGTGTGTGCATCAATGACTATGTTTGTTTTAAGTGTGGGGAAGAAGTGTTTTGAGTTGCTAATTTATGCATTGTTTGGCTTGTTCTACTTTAATTTGGATTGTTTCATTGTGAATAAGATTTTAAAATTTCAAAAATAATATAATATATATATAGACTTTAACATATTAGCAATATTGTCAATAACATTTTAAAATTTCAAAAATAATATAATTTATTCATTTTATTTGTAGAGTATTTTTTTCAAGTGAGTTTACTTGAGTAATTATTATATATGAGTTGACAAACACACCTTGAGAATATGTAAAATATTTTGTAAAACGTAATTGCAACTAATTCATATATTTAGTATTAAAAATCCATAGTGATTATCATCCTACAAACAAAATTCATAAATTATATTTAGTGTTAAAATATTAAAAGTGTTTAATAAATATTAATATATATAACTATCTACCACAAAATCAAATTAGTGATGCTCTTTTATTGTGTTGTCAAATCTAAATTTATTTTCAAAATATTTTTAGAAAAATATAAAAATGATTTTGTCATTTGATATTCATTTCATTCTAATTTTGTCAAAGAAATGAAAAATCTAAATTCCAATATTTTTGAGTATGAAACTTCTATACAACATGACTTGAGAATTTTCACAAACTCATAGTTTTGGTAGTCATGACTTGAAACTTCTAAATTCCATTTTAGTTTTGTATGTAGAAAATTATATAGTGATTGTACTTTAATTTGTAACTCATGACACATTAATAGTTATACATAATATTAGATACTAAATAATAATAATAATAATAATAATATAATAATAATAATATATAATAATAATAATAATATAATAATAATAATAATAATAATAATAATAATAATAATTGGGTTGCAAGCCACTAATCGTAGAGATTGTTTGAAGAAGTAGAATAATATATGTCAAAACAATTTTCTCTCGAAGACACAATAATAACACTCATATAAAGCTAAATATATATTATTGTTGGGTACTTCTGTTCTATAAATTAGATTGATAAAATTGAATATATATTATTGATATAAAGCTAAAACAATAATGTGATGTTATGAAATAATAATGTGAAATTAATTTAGACAATTTTGAGTAGACGTTATGAAATAATATTTAAATAGGAGATAGTATAAGATAGTGAATGGTGTATAGAATATGTGAAAAAATAGAGAAAAGTCTTTATAAAGATGTACACGTCAGCTTTTTAGCTGAGGTAGCAAATATTTGCCTATGTGGAAAAAATATTGTGAGGTGGCGGAGTCTGTTTTAAATGTATATAATAGATACCGGTGTTTTTGTTACATTTTCATTATTCTAAATAATGAATAAAAAAAATGTATTAGTTTAGTAATTGTTAAATTAGTTCACGAAGATAAGATACTCTTTTATACTACTACTTGACAAAGTTGTACACCTGTGAATTTTTACACAACAAAGATTTTGATGAAGCCTTGTGGTGTGATGAAGATGAATCAAAGACGGATTCTAGTTTCTATCTAGGCTAAATGGTTTCATTTGATTTTGAGGAGATAGATACTTATATCTTCTTCCGGCCTCATGATAATAAGCAATATTTAATTAAATTCATTTGACATAAGACCATTCCTCCTTCCAATTTTTGTTTGGTCTAGAAGTTGTTCCTTAATAAATCCTTATAGTTCAACTCGATGATCACATCTATTGGTTCCTCTATTCATCTGGTTGGCTTCTCTACCACATGTTATGCTTCTTTTTCCATGGCACCAATTATTAAAGATACTTTGTGGCTTTCCCCTAATTATGAGTAGGTTAAGCGTCACAATAATGGTGCTGCTATTGAGATTATTTATTTTAGTGGATGAAATAGGTTATAGCTGGAAACCAACTAACATTTAGTAGTTACGACTTTTAACTCTTAAGAATTGTTGGTTGAATTATCTTAACATTATTAAGAGCCTTCTTTTTTCTTGTTTCTCATTTTACATAATTTTACGTCATGGAACTCTGTTCTGGACATTATCAGAGAAGACGTTTTAAGGAATAGATTTAATCTTCTACATTGCAAGTTTCTATGATTGTTTGTAGGGTTGTTTTGGATTTTGGTTATTTTTTTTTTTGGTTGTTCTATTTTTCGATGTGTTTTTGTTGTGGTCCTCCGATTTATTACATTGTTACGCCGTACTCTTTTTACTTCACCTTAGTTCCATTATATATTTTGGGTTAAGTTGTTAATTATGCAACGGACTTTATTTGTAACGTGTTTAAGTTTTGGTTTAATCCCCCAAACTTCATTTTATTTTTCTTTTATTTAATGATATTGATTATGGTGCTGCAAATGATAGTTGGAAGTTTAGGAGTGTCAACTTTATTGGGATGTCTAATTCTTCCATGCAATTTTTTTGCACTCTAATATTTGTTTTAAAATATAGGCTTAAATATTATTTTGATACTTTAACTTTTACTCGATATTCATTTTGGTCAATAATTTTTTTTAATTATTTTTGTCCTTTATCTTTTATAAATAATAAATATTTAGTCATTTTTATCATAACTCTTTCAAACACTTGTATGATTACTATCATGAACGGTTGAAGGATAATCTTGACAATTATAAAATTAAGTGTGGAAACTTAATAAGGGCAGGAGACAAAATACAAAGATCTCTGGTAAATTTTTTTCATTTCAAAGAGTTTATATTTATTTCAAAACTTGCAAGGAGAATGTTTTCAAGGGCACGTCTATTATTGAGTTATGTTTAACATGGTAGTTAATAAAAAGACTTTGAAGTTAGTTGTAACTAACTTGTTTGTTACTCCTAAATTGTAAACAACTTGTATATAAGCTAAAAGAAAAGAGAACTCAAACAAGAGATAGAAAGCAAGTTGCAGTTTTACTAAGTGTAGAAAAATTGGCAACATAGAAGAAATCTATCATCTCATAACTAGTGATAATTCAAATCAGATTCAGTCCCCCATACGTGGGAGTTAATCTCTGAATGGGTTAACAATTGTGGGTGTTCATTTAGCATTATAAGCTTTAAATTTTTTTCAACTGAACATTCTCCGTTTCAGTCAGAAAACGGAGAACATTTTTGACATTAATCTGACCAATCTCTGTTTTTCAGTTTCAATCAATCTGCATTTTTTCTATACAAAACCAAGAATAGTCTTGGTTTAATTACTCATTGATCTTCGTTTGACACAACAACTGGTATCAAGAGCATATGAGTATTCGATTCAAAGGAAGGATGGCATCAACAAAGTATGTACTTGAAAAATTTGATGGGAAGAATGATTTTGGGTTATGGCATCTCAAGATGAAAGCGTTGCTGGTTCATCAAGGTTTGGCAGGAGCACTGGGAGGAGAGAAAGACATGACATCCACACTACCAGAAAAGGAGAAGAAGGATATCATGGACAAGACTCATATTGTTTTAATCTTAAATCTTTGAGACAAGGTTCTGAGGGAAGTTTCAAAGGAGACTTATGCAGTAGGTATTTGCCTCAAATTAGAATCTATATACATGACAAAATCATTAGTGAATCATGTATATTTAAAAGAAAACTTATATACTTTCAAGATACAACCTGGGAGGTCAATTGAAAATCATATGGATGAGTTTAATAAGAATGTGTTAGATCTTGAAAATATGGATGTAAAATTGGATGATGAAGATCAGGCCCTGTTGTTGATAAATTTATTATCAAGCTCCCTTGAAAATTTGTGTGATACACTTCTTTACGGTAGAGATTTTTTGTCATTAGAAAAAGTACAAGTTGCACTAATCTCCAAAGAATTGAAGAGGAATTCAGATGGGAAATAAGAAAACAGTGGTGAGGAATTGTTTGTCAAGGCTAAGGCAGGGAAGAAGAATCAAAAGCATATGAATAAGTTCAAGAATAAAGAAAAGGACAAGTCTAAAATGCGATCTTTCATATGCAAGAAAGAGGGGAATTTCAAGAAAGAATGTCCATATTGGAAAGGAAATAAAGGATCAAATAGTGATGATGATTATGGAAATGTATCTATAGCTTCTAAAGGATATGAAAGCTCAGAAGTTCTTATGGAAAATTCAACTAAAATGGTGGATGATGATTGGGTGGTTGACTTATGATGTTCGTTTCACCTGACCTCAAATAGAGATTGGTTTCTTGACTACAAAGAAACTAATGGAGGCAAGGTGGTTATGGGGAACAAATCAGCCTACAAGGTAGTTGGAATTGGTTCAATCAAGCGGAAGCTGGAAGATAGAAACATGAAGATGTTGTCAAAGGTAAGACATGTTCCAAAGCTGAAGAAGAACTTAATTTCTTTAGGAATACTGGAAGAAGCTGGTTGTTCATACAAAGCAGAGAAAGGCACTCTAAAAGTCATAAAAGGATAATTGGTAATCATGAAGGGAATAAGGAATCATGGTATCTACCTTCTAAATGGTCAAACAGTGACTAGAACGACAACAGTGGCAGTACAAGCATCAATCAAAGCCAGCCCGTGGCTTCAAAGACTGGGACATGTAAGTCTAAAGGGGATGCAAGTTATGGACAGACAAGACATGTTAGGTGGGGACAAGATTAGTAATCTTGAATTTTGTGAGCATTGTGTGTATGAAAATATGCACAAGGTCAAGTTCTCTACAGGGAAATATTGCTCAAAAGGAATTCTGGAAAATGTTCACAGTGATCTATGGGGCCCTACAAAGATTGCTTCACATGGTGGTAACAAGTATTTCATTACAATTCTTGATGATTATAGTAGAAAAGTATGGATTTACTTGTTGAAAAGTAAGGATGAAGTCTTTAAAACCTTTAAAGATTTGATTTCTATTGTTGAAAATAGAAGTGACAAAAGGAATAAAACTTTAAGGACAGACAATGGTCTTGAATTTTGTAGTGAGGAATTCACTAGTTATTGCAAAGCTCATGGTGTGAATAATCATAGGACTGTAAGGAGCACACCTCAGTAAAATGGACTAGCTGAAAGGATGAACATAACCTTGCTTGAAAGAATGAGATGCATTCTGTCAAATGCAGGTATGCTTGCACAATTTTGGGGAAGAAGTTGTCCATACAACTTCTTATTTGATAAATTTAAGTCCCTCTACTGCAATTGAACTCAAAACCCCTCAAGAGATGTGGAATGGCCATGCTGCAAACTACAATCATATAAAATTATTTGGATGTGCTGCATACTACCATGTAAATGAAGGGAAGCTAGCCCCTCGAGCCAAGAAAGGGTATTTTGTTTGATATCCAAGTGGTGTGAAATGTTATAGAATATGGTGTCCTGAAATTAGGAAATGTATCATCAGCAGGGATGTTAAGTTTCATGAGGTTGAGCTATATAAGTTTGTAAACAATGATGCAAATAAAGGCTCACATCAAATTGAAGATAAGAGGTTTGATCTTGAGGTGGAGAAAGCTGGAGACAAACAGAGAACGTTCTTGGAACCACAACAAACTCAATAAGACATTTGATCTTGAGGTGGAGAAAGTTGCAGAAAAACGGAGAACGTTCTTGACTTCAATCACAGAAAAGGAGAAAGTTCAACAAAAGTCAATAATGTTCTTGACTTCAGAACAACAGCAGGCTTAGCAAGCAAGATTAATGCAAACCCAGTAGAACATGTTATGTTTTTAGAAGAGGAATTAGAGGATTATAACCTTATTAGGGATAGAGAAAGAAGAACATCATAACCCACTCAAAGATATGGTTATGCATACATGATCAGCTACGCATTACATGTTGCTGAAGAGATCATACAGGAAGATCCCTAGAACTACAATGAAGTTGTTAAGT
Source organism: Cicer reticulatum (assembly GCA_002896235.1). Taxonomy (NCBI): domain Eukaryota; kingdom Viridiplantae; phylum Streptophyta; class Magnoliopsida; order Fabales; family Fabaceae; genus Cicer; species Cicer reticulatum. The sequence continues at coordinate 105,840 of PGWS01036502.1, forward strand.
CTCAAGACAAATGGATTTTAGCTATGACTGATGAGCTGAAATCATTGGAGAAGAACAACACCTGGGAACTCGTACCTAAGTCAACCAACTCCAGAATTGTAGGCAGCAAGTGGATCTTCAAGAGGAAGGAGGGAATTCCAGAAGTTGAACCACCCAGGTTCAAAGCACAGCTAGTAGCAAAGGGATTCACTCAAAGGGGATGTGTAGACTGCAATGAAATCTTTTCTCCTATAGTCAAGCATGCATTTTTAAGGATAACTCTAGCCATGGTAGCACACTTTGACATGGAATTGGAGCAGATGGATGTAAAAACAACATTTCTCCATGGTGATATGAATGAAACAATCTTAATGCAACAACCAGATGGCTTTAGGACTCAAGGAAATGAAGATTGGGTCTACATGTTAAAGAGATCACTCTATGGGATAAAGCAATCACCAAGACAATGGTATTTGAGGTTTGATTCATTCATGCTTAGTCAAAGTTATGCTAGAAGTAATTTTGATAGTTGTGTGTACTATAAATAAGTATCACCAGCCATATACATTTACTTGCTGCTATATGTGGATGACATGCTAATAACATCTAAAAGTATGAAAGAAATAGAAAAAATTAAGGGTCAGCTGAAGAAAGAATTTGAGATGAAGGACTTCGGGCCAGCCAAGAGGATCCTAGGAATGGAAATCATTAGAGTTAGAGAACAAGGAAAACTGATAATTTCCCAAGAAAGTTACATTGAAAACATTCTAAATAGATTCAATATGAGTGAATCAAAGGTGGTCAACTCCCCATTAGCAGCTCACTTCAAGCTTTCTTCAACCATTTCACCAAACACATACTTGGAAGAAGAAGACATGAAAATATACCATATGTAACTGCCATAGGGAGTATCATGTATGTTATGGTCTGCTCAAGGCCATATATTTCTCATGTTGTAAGTGTCACGAGCAGGTTTGTGGGAAACCCAAGGATGAGTCATTGGAAAGCTGTCAAATGGACTCTAAGGTACCTAAAGGGAACTCAAATCATGAGTAAAAATCAAATGTATCATGAAAGAACCAAGCATATAGATAGCAGGTTGCATTTCATCAGGGATGTCATTGAAATGGGTGAGAAAAATGTAGCAAAGGTGCACACAAGTGACAACCCAGCTGACATGTTTACAAAACCTGTCACAACTCAGGCATTGTTTGAATTTGCTTAATATCAATTCCAGAAACTGAGATCAAGGACCAAGAGGATCAGATTTGAAGAATCATAAATTTGAAGTTTCTCATTTAGTACCAATGTGGAGATTTGTTAAATGTGGTACTTAATTAGAAGACTTTGAAGTTGGAGTTAGTTTTGGATAGTTAGTTTTCAGTTAGTTAGTTGTAACTAACTTGTTTGTTACTCTTAAATTGTAAGCAACTTGTATATAAGGCAAAACAAGAAACAACTCAAACAAGATATAGAAAGCAAGTTGCAGTTTTTCTAAGTGCAGAAAAACTGGCATCATAGAAGAAATCTATCATTGTAAACATTCTCATCTCATAACTAGTTATAATTTAAGTCAGATCTAGTCCCCTAAACGTAAGAGTTAATCTCTGAACTAGGTTAACAATTGTGGGTGTTCATTTAGCATTACAAGCTTTAAATTTTGTTTAAATTGAACATTCTCCATTATCCATTTCAGTCAATCTCCATTTTTCAGTTTCAATCAATTTGCATTTTTTTTTTGTTTGTACAAAACCAAGAATAGTCTTGGTTTAATTGCTCATTGATCTCTGTTTAAACTGAACATTCTCCATTATCCATTTCAGTCAATCTCCATTTTTCAGTTTCAATTAATCTGCATTTTTTTTGTACAAAACCAAGAATAGTCTTGGTTTAATTGCTCATTGATCTCTGTTTGACACAACAAGTTAAATAGATGTTTTTTAAGAAATTATAGTAGCACGTATTGACAATTGTTAGAATTGATTTCAATTAATTACTAAATATTATTATAACTTTTGTTGTGATTGTGAAAGTAACTAAAATACATCACTTATAAAAGATAAAGGACGAAAATATTAATTAAAAAAGATTAAAAAATAAAATCAAAATGAATACTAGATAAAAGATAAATAATCAAAATTATATTTAAGTTTAAAAAATATTATAGACATTGTTAGTGACGTTATAGTTAGAGCATCCCTTTTATTAATAAAATTCTGTACCTTTCACATTAAGGAAAATTATTATATCACTAACAAAGGCCTCTTTTCTTGGTCAAGTCATGTCTTTACTTTTTCTAAGACTTGTCAACATATGTATTGTAATAGAACTACTATAATAGTATGCACGCCTTAACTTAAACAAAGAAGAACCCAAAAAGGGGAAATAATGGGATAATAATTTTTTAATTTGTGTGGCTCCTACTTGATGCACATGAGAAGTATCAATATTTATAGCAACTTAATTGCTTGTTGCATAAGGATATGAATAACGAGATGAGAATAATGCTAGCAATGCACATATTTCTCAATGGATTTTTTATTGATTAAAGTTTATTTAAGTCTCATTAAATTTATATAAAACTCATACAAGTTAATAGTCGGATGTATATAGTTTTATTGAATAGAAAAAGTGTATGTTTGAGTGAAAAAAATGTATTAGATAATATAATGCTCTCACAGCTCTAAACACAATAACATAGGATGATAATAAAGAGGGTGTGTCACTCAAGGGCCTAGCTGATGGACTAAACTTGTGTCATAAGTTACCATTTGTTGGATAAGAGACATACTCATTTACGTAAGCAAGGACCTTCTAAACTTTTGTATAAACCAATCACTTCATTCTTACGGCTTCTTTATTTTTTTTCTTTTCCTACATGTAAGAGTCATCTTGTTCTTTACTTTAAAAACCTTTTTGTGTTCTTAACCAACGCAAAATATAAATATATATGCCTAAATCACTTTTCAAAATGGACCGACATGTGTATGTATGCGTATGTAATTATTGTCGAATTTTTTTATTCAAAATTAATATTAACGGAAGAAATTTGTATTCGATTGAATGTGATTTCTTTTTATTATTTAATTTCTGCAAATTTATTTTGTTACTTAATTTTTTATAATTGGCGTTTAGTGGCAAATTTCTGTTTTCTGCTAAATATATAGAAACAATGTGTTATTAGAATTTTCGGTTGTGAATGACCAAGGGCCATCTCGACTACCTTTCTACTTATCCAATTGGCTTCTAAGGAAGAAAATTCTCCAAACCCACCATGATATTGTACAAAATAAAACACAACATAAAGATAAGATATACTTTCACTATAATCTAGAGAAAAAAAAGTCCAAAAGCGTCTCACTCATAGACTAGAGAGAGAAAAAAAACTTGAATCCCTAAGACAAAATATAAACTATATTAATTATAAAAACCAAATTCTAGCATCTATTAAGAATAATAATTTAAAATGTGAATATCTTATATAGAAATTTGGTTAGTATTTTATATTACTTTAACAATTAGTACAAATATATCTATATAATTAGAGTATGATAGCTCAATAACTTTTTTATGTGTTATATATATGACTTTCATAAAAAAATAATACCAAACTGCCCTATTTTTTAGATGATCGCACTCTCGGCCTTCGATATTCTGAAGGTTTTTTTTTATTTTTATTTCAATAAAAGGTCGCATCAGGATACCAATCATGTACTAGGCGTAATAAATTGTTTTTTTTAATCATTTTTACCAATTACAAAATTATTTATTTAATAAAACATAAATGATTATAATATTTTAAAAAAAAAATATTATTAATAAATAAAATAATAAAATAAATTATATTAATAATAATAATAGTAATAATAATAATAAAGCAAATTATATTAATAAAATAAAATTAATTAAATTGAACAAACAAAATACATTAAATTAAAGAAAAATAATACATCAAATTTCAAATTTTAGTATTATTATTTTTATAATTTTTATTTATTAGATAGGAGGAAGTTGTATAGTATAACACGACGTATATTTTGGCACATCTATTTAACCGCATTTTTTCGCCAACTTAATGTATTTTATATATTTTAATAATGTATTTAAATTTTTAAAGTATTTTTAATTTATTTCAAAAAATCAAAATAATAATTAATAAATAAAATATATGAAAACAAATAACATGTCCCTAATATCTTTGCCTATAAAATAACGTGTTTTTAACAACTTTCTCCTATTTATTCCGAAATATTGCGATATAAATAACAACTTATTTTCTAACAATTCCCTCTTATTTTTTATTCCGATCTAATAAACCAAAAAATTTAAATTAATTAATAATAAAACATTGTTAATGTAATTAAAAAATATTATAAAAATTAATAAACAAAATATCAAAGTTAACACATTTGTGTAGATGTGAGAAAATAAATAATATATGTCTTTATTATTTTGACAATCCAATCCCTATTTTGTAGTAAATTAACATCTAATATTATTTGATAACAATTGAGTTATTATTATTTAATAAATTAATAATAATTAAATATTTTAAAAAAAAATCAAATGCTATTAATAAAATAAAATAAAATAAAATACATTATATTGAAGAAAAAAAAGCGGTTAAATAGATGTGGCAAAACAATCAACTTCCTTCTATTTTTTCAATTTGTGGTTTTATTTTTAATTTGTTGTTTTTTTCTTTAATTTAATGTATTTTTTATTCAATTTAATAAATTTTATTTTATTCATATAATTTACTTTATAGTATTATTATTATTATTATTATTGTTGATATAATTTTATTTTATTATTTAATTTATTAATAATATTTGTTTTCTAAAATATTATAATTATTTTTATTTTATTAAATAATTAATTTATAATTACAATATGAGAAGAAAAATAACTGAATATAGCAATAGTAGATAACCAAAAATCGAAAAAGAAAAAGATTTATCCAAAGAAAATTTGTTGAACTACAAGTGTCTTAACTAGGCAGTATATGCCACAAAAGTGCTATCTAATTAGAGGGATGGTGTCTCTACCCACCCATAAAAGGTACACGAAGACTTTGAGGGCTTATCCAAAGTGGAGAAAATATTGTTTTTTTGCAATTGCCAAAAATTGAAATAAACCCAAAAGCACACAAGTGAAAACCACTACATCCGAAAGTACTTACTCTACGTCGAAGGAGATTCGGACTAATCACCTTCATTTTCCCAATAAACTCAGATTACGAAAGTGTGGAGATTCTTTTACCCTCCAACTCTTCATCCTACTTTGGTTTACACACACCAAACCATCAAACCCAATAAATTTTCTCCCCACTTTTCAAACCTCCCCAAAGGAGTTGCCTTTGAATCTCGCAGATGAGTTTCCTCACCTTTACGGATATCTTAAGATACAAAAGAAAAATCAAAGCACTAGCGGGATTTTTTTTTTTTTTTTCTTTTAAGTCGGTTAAAATTATATATTTTAAGTTGATTTTGTGTCTAAGTTAACGATCAACGATTTAATAAACATGTTATTTTTTAACGCATTTTATAAACCGACTTAACATAACTTCATCTTGTAAAGTCGATTTAGCTTAACCGACTTAAACGTCATAAATTTAGTTCAAAAAATCATCTTTTTAAATCGGTTTTTTGAATAACTTACTTAATAGATAGAATTTAAATAAAAAATATTTTTAATAAATATCTCATTTTATTTTATTGCTCTTGCTCCATGCGTACATACAATATTTCATACTAAATTTTAGATTAGAGTTTTGTATTTGCAACAATAATTTATATATAATCATCCAATAACTAAAATATATATTAAGAGAAGTTCATACATAATATAGAATACAAAAGAAGATGTCTCCCATTTTTTACTACTCTTTACAAGATGGAAATATTGTATACTTAACACATGAAATTCCAAGGTCGAGTTCTGCAATGAAATCAGATGATTTAGATGTCAATTAACAAAATTAAAAAAATCACATTATAGCAATATTCAATACATGACACATATTCAAGCATTGTCATTTTCTTCAATTAATTTCAAAATAAGATTCATACAACGTTCTTGAAATTCTTTAATTTGATCATAGGAACAAAAAAAACACAATAAATATAGGTTGAATCATAATTTTTTATCATATGAACATAAAAAACACAATCAATAACAACTTGTAAAAAAACGTACATACTTGCAAAAATACCGACTGTTACAATGATCAACATATGTAACATGACATAGTCGCCACACCCATAGAAGCTTGTCATTGACTCTAAAATTGAATATCACAAAAAAAAAAGGTTAAATACATAAATTGTTATAGTATTTATAATAAATGAAATTATTCATTTTTAAACAACTTATTATAAGAAGAAAACTCCACGTTATCTTCGGTTTAATTCTCAAACCTAGTAACCTATAATAACTTTCAAAAGCTCTACAATATAAAAATAGTTATTTAAATTGTGTTATAAAACTTATTACAATACTTATGTAAATAAGTAAATTAAATAATTACAAATAAAAAATGTGACATTATTTTATTTAACTTCTTCTTGATGAAGATATAAAAACTACATAACCTTTTTATGATTAATAATAAGCAATTGCCAATGACGACTATAATAAACAATTAAACATGTGTTATATTCAATTTTCTCTATTATAAAAGATAACTATAACAGACAAATACTTCCTTTATGAGATAAGGTGTTAGGTAACAAATTATTTTTTCCTCGTACAATTTCTTTTGAACGTGAACTTGAGTATTAGTTGGATCCTTTTCATTCAGGATAAAATATGGATCAATAAATTCATACACTTCACTCTTTCCTAAGTCAATACAACGACGATGTATATACCTAAAATATGAAACTTAATTTTCATTATAAATGAAATTCATAATTTGGTAAAATTTACAAATAAAACATATTTACGTTAGCCAAACTTGTAAAATGGTGATGCATATCTCTTTTTTACTATTACACAACTCTATAATATCTTTCAATTGAAGGAGATAAAAAAATAGTTCCACCATGTTCCAACTTAAATTCTAAAGGTTTTGACATAGTCATTGTCAATACCATCAATTGTTCAAAATAATTTAGTTGAAAGTTTTGTCGTTTTGGTGGAACATTATCTTTCTTTGATACCTCAACAGCCTAAACCATTAAAATAATATATTAGCCAACATATTTAATAGGACTCAAGTACATAAAGACACGTGTAATGAATACCTTATTGGAAACAAGTCGCAAGAGTCATTTTGGCCATTGCTTAAACTATCAAAAAGCCTTTTCTTAGTCATTGCATAAACTATCAAAAACATGTGCACATTAAAAAGACTCTCTTGTTCAATGACAAGAATCATATATTCACGAACTTCTTCTCTTTTTGATACACTTGTCATGTTTAACGAATCATCATGCCATATCCATTTGGTTTAACTCTATCAAATCCCAGAACAAATAAGATGATTTCTTATTTCCTCAAAATGTAATTGTTTTCCATCTAATCATTTAGCACAAGGACAATAAAACTTTCCTTCATTTTTAGGAATTTTTTTTAAAGAAAATTGTAAAAATTCCTCCACACCTTTCCGATACACTTCACTCAAATGATTAGCATTTATCCAACTACGATTTATAACTACTTCTGTTAAAAATAAATAATCGTAAATATTAAGGTAAAAGATTAAAACTGAAACAATTTACCATTGCTCTAAAATTTTGTTTACTAAATTGATTCTATTGTTGGTATAAGAAGTGTAAACCAAGCAATCAGGAACATCTACGCCGAATGTAAGAAACCTGTTATAGTTTTTGAGTAAATTTGATGTCTTAAAATTCACTCCAAAAACCAATAGCCTGAATTATAGAGATTTTTTTCCCTCTAAACCATGCATCCTGAATTGTAGGGTTTATGTAAAGAACAACAATCAACCGATATCTTGTATGTTGGATACAAAACTATATCAAAGACACATAAGAGAAAAAATCAAGAATTAAAGACATAGCGAAACTTTAAATTTTCTCTATTATTTAAAATAATGTAACAATGCAATATTTCAAACATCAAAACTCCACCACATTAACCCAAAAAACATCCAAATTTAAAAACTGAGAAACAAACATCAAGAAAAATTAAAAAAGAAACACACACACATTTGACCAATTAATTATTATTAGATGAAAGAAAAGCAATAATCTGAGAACCAAGCCTTCCTCCAAACCTGACATACTTATTTCTCCAAGTCCCAATCCTCATACAAATATTACCAAAATGGACTACCAAGTACTACTCAGCCTTCTAGAGCTGGCCACAATCTAGAGCCCCATATAAATTAATGTCACTATACACACCTTGCAATTCAAGAACGAAAAAGAAGTAGCTTCTAATAAACTTCAATTGTAAGTCTCGTATTCAGCTTACCTAAATTTTTGTTATAAAAAAAGTAAATGGGAAGACTTCTCCATAATTTACACAGAGTTCAACGTGCAAACAATTTGAATCTCAACTATATATGTATGTTTACAATTTTTATTGTTTTTTCATAATTGATTGTTTCTGAAGTAGCACTATCATTCTCAAAGAAGAGGTTTTAAATTGTGATCCCTTGCTAAAATCTTAATTACTTAACTTAATTCAAATTAACTCAAGATTTATGTTGGTTTCAAAAAGAAAGTTCAGAGCATTCTAGGTGAGTTAAAGATTAAAAAAATATATTAGTTCTAGGTGATATGGGATCAATGAGTGAAAAATAAATAAGGATAAGGAGATCACACAATGATGTATCCTGATTTACCCAAGGTGGGTTGCGTCCAGTTCTCACCATTTTTGAGATTTTCTACTAATGTGCTTAGCACCATAACGTTTTTGCTTTCACACTTTCTTTCTTGATCAGTTTTAGAATTTACCTTTCAACCCCAAAAGGGTTTTATATAGCTACATTTCAATTTAGAAATGATTTTTACAAGATACTCAAACTATCTTAAGAGATAGACTTGAGTTACAAATGATGTGTATGATAAAAGTGTTTAGGGTGTAAAACTACTCAATACTTGTTTGAGATGGATTATCAGCAAGAACTCAATAAAATGATCCTTGAATATAATAAGAGAGTTGACGTTTTGCTTAAGAGAATAGCTTTGTTGCTTGAGTATGATTGTGTAAGTATGGAATGATTGCTATAAAAACTCTTGCATTTGTCTTCTCTTTGATGTTCTTTTTATAGATGAGGAAAGGATTAAAAAGGCTCAATATAGCCGTTACAGAACCTCTACAAGTTGTTGGTTAAGATTGAATTTTATTAAACACATCTGTTATTTGGTTCATAATGTTATTTTATAAAACCAGAACGTTCTTGGTTCTGTGTTTTATTGAAAATGTTGATGAATGATTGGATGACTGTGAAATGTCAATCTTTTACCTCAAAAGCATGCAGAGTTTTCTACAAAAAGGATGCAACAACAATGTACTCATGTCCTTGTTGTCCTTGCTCACAACTCATCAATCTATAGATCAATATGAAGTTTGTTTTGCTTATTTGGGCATTCAGCTTGAGTTATGGACTTGACTATTGATTGCAGCAGTTTTGATATTCTTTAACATGATGTTTGAACTGTGGAGAATTATTTGTCTTAATTATGTCTTTAAAAGGGAATAACCAGAATGTTCTTCAGATCAATCTTCAGTTCAGGTAAGACATAATGTTCTTGATTTCTTTTAGGGTGAGATCATTGATTTTTGTATGAATATATTTGATCACTTGTCTTTGAATAAACCACTCAAAAACACAAGTTAAATAGCAACATAACCAGAATCATGATTAGTAATTAATTAACTGTTTGTTTATCATCAAAATATTTGATTTGGGATTTTTCCTTAATAGTTTCTTCTTTACCACAACTCCCAACTAGGGATGGGAATATGTCAGGCCGACCGACAGGGTCTACAGCTTAGCCTACATCAGGCTCAGGCCAGACCAGACTTTTTTCTTAAACAGATAAGGCCAAGACTTCTAAAAAAATCTATTTAGTTAAAATGGTCAGGCTACAGGCCACATAATAAACCTTTTAAGCCTATTAGGTCGGCCTATTTAAATAAATATAAATATTTTTTTACTATTATAATTATTATATTAAATTTTGATCTTTTTGTTATATAAACTTTTAGCAATTTACGCATATTAACCTCATTTAGTTTTTGACATATTTAAATGTATTATTATAAAATATAATTTAACTATAATGTATATACAATCATATTCTTCAAAATGTGATGTTAAATATCAAAATAGAACTTAATTTTATTGATATATTAACTCGTTAGTCTATTTAAAGATATATTTGATTATTCATCCAAAAATATTAAAATGAAATAGGCTTTTAAGTAGACTAACAAACCATAACAGACTTCTATCAAGGCTAGACTCAGGCATAAAAAGTAAGTCTATGACAGATCACATGTCAGATTAAGGCCTTGAATATGTTGACAAGCTTAGCTCAACCTAGTCTATTCCCACTCCTACCCCCAACTACTCTTATACATGACAACATAACCCCCATTCGTGGGAACACGTCCAAATTCACCTTGAATTCGACTAGAGAAATCCGCTTCGACTAAGGTGTAGGTTCAAAATCGAGTTTTCCCAAAATTTCATAGTTGAAGATGGGATGTAGATATCCACCCCTTGCTCTGACCTCTCCTTAAATAAGAAGTTGTCAAATTTTTTATACATGTTCATTATTTTATTTAATATGTTTTATGTTTTTTAAATTTTAATATCTTATTAGAAAATATAATTTATTTTACTTTATTTTTGTCAAATAATGATAATTTATTATTGTTTTAAGCAAAAGAAAAGGGATCATTATGATGATAATATGTTTTGTCTCATTTAAAAAATTCTAACTCTCTAATCCCTTTTCCTCAAATGTTACCGTAAAAAATAGATATTTGATGATAATATATTTTCTCTAGAAACAATTATAAACAAAAATTGATCAAATAATAAATAAATATAGTTAGCTACGAAATTTCAATAAAAAATATTAAAAATTGTCGAATTATTCTCAATAAATAATAAATTGAGTCAATGAAAATATAAAAAAAAATTAAATTAAAATTAAGGGTATTTTAAATATACTATCATTAAATATGAAGAAAAAAAATATTAAACTTTATTTATATTTTATTTTAAAAATATGAACCAATTTTTTTATATTTTATTTCGAAGAATGTACACGCATAAAAGCCATTATAGCATGTTAATTACTCTATGGAATATGATATGTATCTACTATTGGACCATGACCACTATACACGTAACTAATTTTGAGAGTCCAAAAGAGAAACGTGATTCCGTATGAAGTGAGAAGAGCAAAAGGCATCGAATACTAATTTGAACAAAAGGCAATTAAGAGATAGAGGACCCCTCCAAACATGCTGTTACTTTGGCATCTATAAAAGACAACGATTTAGGATGGAGACAAAGTTTCCACACATATTTGAGCCTTTCGCAGACTTTAAGAAAGGGATGAACATTAACATTTGGTTCTTTTACTTCATGTCTTTGTCCAACTTCTATTATATATCACTAGTGTTATTTGAACACATCAAAATCACCGTATATTGATTTCAGATATTAATGAGTGTAGACATCGATCATTAAATAAAAAGAAGAAAAAAAATAGGAGAGAGAAAAATTAATTTAAAACCCAAAAATACGGTGTTAATGTTAGAAATTTGTGTTAAAGAATAATTTATCTTATTATATATACCTTGTTCTTTTCTTTCCCTTTTTCTCTTTTTTTTATTCTCAAGTTTTTGCATGAAAGTAAGGGAAAGTCTTGGATCCAAAATCCCTCATATTCTTAGTGAAACGCACTAATATTCTACTTCTTTGTCTTTTTTGGAATATATGCTTTTGATGAACTTATGATTTGAAAGTGATGATGAGAACGAGGGATCCAAGGCACTTTCATATGCTGCTATTTAGATAACTTTGTTTTATATTGTTAGTAATGACGACGATGGAGCTAGCTAGGTACCACCACCATGCATATGCATGCATGCTTTAATTCATTGTTGTGGTCTCTATAGTGGTCAAAAGATTATACATGTGCTTGTGGGGGTAGCATATACGCGAATTCTTAAGCCAAGAATTTCTTTGATGAATAGATATATATCTCCAAGAGACGAATGTTTTTTATGCTTTTGATGTTTGTTGGGTCATTTTCCTAAAGTGCACATGTGTGTGTTGTGTTAAGAATGAGAAGTTGAGTTTCTCACCCTCAAAACATGGCTGTACAATTGGAACATCTTGTGCCATTCATTCAATATTTCTTTAACATAAATAGTTTAATACTCACCCACTAAAAATCTCTTACAAAATTCTTAATTATTTGATAGGGTTATATTGCTGCTCTGGGTGTATCAAAAAGCATATGCCTCAAAGAGATTTAAAACCATTCAATAAATTTTTGCTTCAATAATTAGTGGTTTTAAATTGCACTCGCAGCCACAATTGTGGTCATAATATTGTAGATTTAATTTTTTTTTTTTTGTATGTGCATCGTAATTACAACTTTAGCCGCATTAGTTGTATTCTCCAGTATATCACCGCAATGTATAAGATTTACACGCTACCATATATAAATTAAAAACCATGGCTTAAATTTTATGCAAGATAATGTAATTTATTCAAACAATAGCTCAATACCAACACATATCTCTTTCTTTGAACGGAATAAAATTAACACTTATATTTGGTGGTCACTCAAATATCTATTTGACACTATAAAAGAGAAAGAAATAGATATAGTGATGCATCAATGATATTTGAACATGCATAGTTTCATTACGCACATTTAGGACATCATTTTTTTTTTATTTCTCTCTTCATATCATTCATTACCATAAATAGTGTTGATCATATGCTTTTTTATATTTATTTCTCTCTTAAAGTGCCCAAATAGTGTATGAGTATTCACCAATAATTTTTTATAGTGATGTAATAGATGTGATATGTTGGCGATGTGACATAAAGAAGAGATAGAACTAAAACTAGTGAGATGTTGAGTGTAATAAAATTAGGGTTGTTCAAATATAGGTGTTATTAATTAAATCACATTTTTTATGTAATTAATTACATTAAAAAATGGTTTAATATATTTTATCCTTGCAAATATGCAAATATGTTTCGTTTTGATTTTAGTACTTGTAATTTTTTTTTGTTTGATTTATATCCTTATAAATTCTATCAAGTTTTTTAAAACATCTTTTTATGAATCTTTTTTAGTAAAAAAAATTGTGACTGACTAATTTTAGATGTAGTGGCACATGATAATTGTATAATTGTTATTGACTAGATAATATTTAAAATTAAAATTGATTTTATTAACTCATTTAATTATTTAATTTAAAATTTAAAACTAATTAATTAATAAAAAACTCAATAATCTTCATCTTCAACCCCATTTTTTTAATAAAAACTCACAACTTTCATATTAAACTTTAATTTTCTCATCTTCAAATCACAAGTTTTCATATTTGAATCTTAATCCTAAAAATTTTAATTTCTGATTTTTCTTACACCACACCTATTATCTTGGAGTCTAACCTTAAACACAATGTGGCAAATGATTCATCGCCATGAGTGTGTTCCTGTACTCGATTCCATTGTTATGTTGATCTTGCTAAACATGTTTTTGGACCAAAACTTGGACCCTGGATTGTGCTCCCACAACAACTAATTGTTCAAATTGGGTGTGATATTATATACATGGGCATTGGAGGAAAGTGTCTAAAGAAATTCATGGAAATTGCATGCATTAATTGCATACAACTCAAACAATCATATTGAATTTTGATTTTTGGTGCCATTCATTTCTTTCTCTCTCTTTCAGTTTCTCAATTTCAATTATGTTGCCTCGATTTCTTTAGCAGCAGCAGCAATGTCATTGAGGTAATAACTTGTGTGTTTGGTTATGCAACATTAAAAATTGTTTTTATCTTAAATGTGTTTAGTTATGCTGAAAACAATATATCTTTTTGGTGGTGATGACAAAGATTATAAGTGTAGTTTAAGAAAATGAGAGATTAAAATTTTTAGGGTTTAGATCTAGATATGACAATTTGTTGTGATTTGAAGATAAAGAAATCAGGGTTGAATATGGAGGTTGTTGAGTTTTATTAAAAATTGAGGTTGAAGATGAAGATTATTGAGTTTTTATTATGTAATTGGTTTATTAGTTAATTAATTAGTTTTAAGTTTTTAATTAAATAATTTAATGAGTTAATAAAATTAATTTTAATTTTAAATATTAAATATTATTTAGCCAACAACAATTACACAGTCACTATATGCCACTGTATCCAAAATTAGTCATGTCACCATTTTTTTACTAAAAAAGATTCATAAAGACTTTTTTAAAATTTGTTAGAATTTGCAAAGGTATAAAAAAAATAAAAAAAATTATAAAGACTAAAATCAAAACGAAGCATATTTGCGAAGTCTAAAATATATTTAAACCTTAATTAAAAAATTGAATATCTTAGAACATGTTGAAATTCACAAAAGGTGTGTTTAGCTGTGGCAATGATAAAATTAACTTTATTATAATTAATTTTGTAGAATTAATTATATTAAACATGAGTTGAATGTAACGTGATTTTAATTTGGATATGCTTGAATAAAAAGCGATTTTATCAATTAATATTGTTTGAATTGTTTGTATTGCTTTTGAGTGTATTATTACCAAATGAACCCCGAATTTAAATTATAATATTATGTTTTTGTTTATTTATTTTTGACCAAATCTTTGATTATTTTACTTTGATGTTAAAAGTAACTTATATAAATTTTAATTATAAATACTTTTTATGTCAACAAAAACCTTTATTATAAGTTTCTTTTTTGTTTCTTGTCAAAAACGAGTTTCTTTTTTGTTTTATTTTAACTTTGTGAATGTAAATGGGCCAGAGAGCTGCAAGACTATCGAGCCCATTAAACATTAGTCATCACAATACCCCAGAAGGGGAGAAGATAACTGGTAATTTGAGGAGTTATGGGTAAGAAAGGAAAATAACTGATTACACCCCCATTAAAATTTCAAAATCGATTTTAATATAACGCAAAAGCTCAAACTAGTAGGTTTGAGTAGAATCAAGTTTGGGAGATAAAATCAATATTCATTCAAGCTATCCAAACAACTTTGAATGGAGTAACATGCATTCAGGTTATTTGGATATGTTCTCAAACACACACTAACAATATGTTTAACTCTGCACCCACCATGAGTTATGAGCTTCAAATATATGGTGACTTTTAAGCATTTTTGTATAGATTCATTTGTTATAATTTATTTCGAAATAATTTTTTTGAAAAGTAATCGCTTTAAAGAATTTTTTTTATTTGTTATAGATGAATCTAAAAAATGAGAATCTTAAAACAAAAAAATTTAAAATTGCTTCAAATTAAAGTAGTTTGAAGTAGCTTATTTTTAAAATTAATTTTTGATAGATGATTTTTAAAAGAAACATGCAATTTTTATTATGATAAGCAAATACAAAGTAGTTTATGTTTTTCAACAAATAATTTATGTTTTTATTAAAAAATTATAAAAATTGAATATAAAAATTTAATTTTTTTATGTTACGTAACAAATAACTTGTAAAATATAATTTTACACTTGTCCATACCTTAAAGACAATTTATAAGAAAAATTTAACCTAAAATATATTAATAGTATTACCGATAAATTATTAATACTATAATCTAATTATAGACATAAAAAATCGATTTTTAATGTCTTAGAAATGTGAATGGATTCACCTGTCAAGTGAATCAATTTACTATAAAATAGAAAAATAGAAGTTTATGTGAATTGGCTTACACCTCTTATGAATCGGTTCACACAATTTTAGACTTCAAAATTAATTTTTCAAATACGTGTAAATCAAATCATATGATGTGTGAATCAATTTATAAGTTCAGCAGTATCGAAATTTGACAACTTTATGCGAATTATAATAGTTTCAAAGTTATTATTTCTCATAATTAACATTTTTTATGCATCATATAAAAGATTTTCTAAACACTTCTGAAGACAAAAATACTTTCACTCATTCCCCATACTCAAGAATTCAAGATCATAGCATAGCTTGAAAACTCTTTCTTGTTCAAGACGTGTGTTCAATTGAGTTTTGAAGCAAGAAACAACAATGAATATTGATTGTTGGGTGTCTATTCTAGATATGGATCATCGATGAGATATTGGTGGATTGCTTACCGAATGACTAAAGAATGTGAATTTTAGGGGTTTTCAAGAGATGATTTTCTAGGTGCCTATCTTGAAAGGATTAAAGTGTGATCTTCATCTTGAAGACATAAGTGTAAAAAATTTGAATTATTGTTTCAAAATTATGTTTCCAAGAGTGCTTAGGAAGAAAAGTTTGTAACATTCGTTGAAGGATCTTGTAAACATTCAAAAGCAATACTAAAGAAAGAAACTTTCTTTTATTAAATGTGGACATAATATACTCTACATGCGAGGTGGAAGTAGATGAACTTGTATAAATCTCTATGTGACTCCCTATTTACCTTACTCTTTAATTTTTTTGCAAATTTACTATGTTCTTTGTTTTCCTTATGTTTGGAGTTTGGTGGTGGTTTTTCGTTTTAGTGTAAATTTAATAGAAAAATTGTCATTAGAATTTATTGATTTAGAATCTTATCTTGAATTTACGTGTTACAAAAGTTTTAAGTTTTTAACATTGAAGTCAAAATTTTAGAATTTGATTCAAATTGAAATTTTTGATTGTTAAGTGTTTCTATTAATTGTGATTCATTGAGTTTTTAGTTAGCGATATTTGTGAATTTGATTGAAGCATTAAAATATTTTCAAAACACATCAATCAAATTTTTATTTTTTTTGTGTAAGTTACCGTAGGTGTTGTGTTGCTTGATTCCAATCACATCAACATTTTGAATACAAATTTCCAATACACTTAATACACAAATTCTTCACGATTAAAATTCTGATTTTCCGTTATGCGGCTTGAAACTTTTTGGAACAAATTTTTTAAGTATCTATCTCTATTCAACCCCTTTCTAGAATTCAATGCAAGCCATTTTTAAGTAACAAAACTCATCCCTAATGGATATGTATAATGGATTGGCTACATCATCTAGAGTAATCATCATTTCACCAAATGATATGTGAAAGGACAAAGTATCTAGGTGTCAAGTATCCACAAATGTAGAAATTAAGTTTATTGTGAATCAACTTTAGACTACCTCATTGTAGTGAGTCTAAACCAAACGATTGTACCAAATCCTCCATCAATCAAGGTATTACTTGAAGAGTAATTTTTTTGCAACTTTGTACCATGGAAAGCCAACTTCATCATGGGTTGTTCTTGCATAGATATAAAATATATGAATTCAAAATATAAACCAAAAATAATAAATAAATAAATAGAAAATTTAAATATATCAAAAATAATTAAATTACCTCTCCATACCACAATTTGCGATCGATATGATGTTCATATCACGTAAGGATTCATGTATCATACGATTTTCCAAGATATTGTACAAGATCCTCGTATTGTACTTAGGAGTGAGAATAGACTTGGCCGAGTTAGGCTTTGCTAGGTCTGAGCCTGACCTGTCAAAAAACTCAAAACCTAAGTCTGGTATGTGGTCTATCATAGGCTTACTTTTTAGGCCTGAGTCTGATCTTAATAGAAGTCTGATATGACATGTTAGTCTACTTAAAAGCCTATTTCATTTTCACATTTTTGAATAAGTAATCAAACATATCTTTAAATAGATTACCGCATTAATATATCAATTAAATTAAGTTTATTTTGATATTTAGCATCATATTTTAAAGAATAAAACTTCATATACATTATATTTAAATTATATTTTATAATAATACATTTAAATATGTCATAAACTAAATGAGATTAATATGCATAAATTATTAAAAGTTAAATATATAACAAAAAGATTAAAATTTAATATAATAATTAATGTAGTAAAAATATATTATTTATATTTATTTAAATAGGTCAACCTAAAAGGCTTATTATTTGACATGTAGCCTTACCTTTTTTAACTAAATATGCTTTTTTAGAAGTCTTGATCTTATCTGTTTAAGAAAAAAGTTTGGTCTAGCTTGGATCTGACGTAGACTAGTCTGTAGGTCTCTGTCGGCCGATCTAACTTATTTCTTTCTCTAATTGTACCAACTTTTAGTGTACAAACTTTTTATGTCTTATAGCCTCTTCCTACATCGACATATCAACCTCTTGTACAAACTCCTTCTCCTAGTGTCATTGTCTATCCAAATCACTAATTTTTGGATCGGTGTTGTCGGAAGATTCCGTTCAGTAGGAAAATATTTAGAAAAAGACGATTTCAAATATTCGTGCTTCACGAGCACAATTTTTTTTTCTTTCCAATCGACAACCAACACCCACTAAAATAAATAAGTAAATAAATAAAAATCAATTAATCATATAAAACTTAAAAAAATAATCTATGAAAAACTTGAGTCTTTCAGAGTTTTGCAAACACATTATTCTTTCGAGAAACTTGAAGAAAAGTTTTATGAATGAACATTATGAATCATAAATTTATCTTCAAATTTCAAGAAATACATAACTGTTACGAGAAACATGAATAATAGTTTTCATAACAAATATATTTTTCTAAAAATATTTTCTCTAAGTTTCTCATAACAGTAATGTGTTCCATGAAGCTTGAAGAAAAGTTTCTCAGAACTATGGTAATTAACCAAATAACTTTTTCCTAAATTTCCTTATAATTTTGAAAAATTGAGACATTAACTCAATTTAGGAACTCTTTAAGGGAAAAAGTGATTTCTTTTTTACTTGAAATAGAGGAGAAGATGTGGAATTTCACATCAAATGTGGAAGTTGGGTATGAAGTAAAATATTTTGTTTCGGATTTCACTCTTGTAAATTTCGGTTGGTTAGAAAATTTTACCCGTTAGTTCAAATTAAAATTTATTTCACGTTCTTTTCAAAATCACGTTTTTTAAAAACAAAAATCATAACTACATGATTTTTTGTTTTTTTTTTTTTTTAAATCGAGACTTTAAAATTTCTCAAAAAACTATCAATAAATTTAATTCAAACTTTCTGTAACATATGTTCAAAAAAAATCAAAGTTTGAGTTTTTTTAAATACTTTTTTAGTTTGTCAAAATATAATATGTTACAAAAAATTCAATATTTGAGTTTTTCACTGTATGTTCTGAGATTTTAAACTTTGAATTTTTTAGAACACATATGTGTTCTAGTTGATTTAAAATGAGATTTTAAAATATAAATGTGTTTTGAAAAACTATTTTGAGTTTTCTAACACAAATTGAATATAATGAAAAAAAAATTTTAAAATAAAAAATTAGACCGATAGTTTTGGTAGATTATAAGCGATATTAAATTAAATTTCTAATGCTTAGTGGATGTTGAGATATTTATTATCATTCTATCAATAGAAACTTCACCTGAATTTTAATTTCCCCTTCATATTTAGCTAATGTCAACTAAGGTTAAAAGCCCTTTTTCTTTTATAAAATCACTTGTTCTCTCAGGCTCACTTTTCATAGCTTTCTTCACTATCTACGATCTCTCTTCATCAACCATTTATAGTCATTTACCCTTTTCCATTTCTAGTCCTAATCCATTTCATTTTTCTCCTTTATTTTTCAGTTTTTTTTCCTTCTTTTAGCTTTCACCTAATTCTTTTTTTTTCTTTAATTTCTTCTAACCTTTCTTCTTCCCATTTTTTTTACACTTTTATCTTAATAATTTTTGTTATTATTTTACCATGCTTAGGGGGAAGAGATTTTGACTCGTAAGAAAAATTCAATTGGTAGCTACAAGGACATAGATATAGAGAAGTATGAGTTCGAAATGAGATTTTCCACTTCTCAACAATTAAGGTGTAAGTCTAACTACTAAACTATTTGATAAAAAAAAAGGGAAGAGGTGTAAGTCTAACTACTAAACTATTTGATAAAAAAAAAGGGAAGAGATTTTATAGGAGTGGATGCACACCAATGAACATTTGCTATGTTGTTATTGATGTGTTTTGCTAAAGAGTATCAAGTGATCTTTATGGCTATATTAGATTTAATTTTTTTTCTCTCACGTCTTCTCATATCTACAATTTACAACTTCCACAACAATGAGATTTGAAAAATCATATATTACATAGTGTTAGAACAACAACACAATCTTAAAATAATAAAGACATAAATCCCAAATAGGAACGCAAGACGTTTGGTAACGAAGTTCGGCCAATGATGTCTACATCTCTTACTACAGAGCAGTTGTAGTTTTGTATTATTAAATGAATGAATTAGGGTTTCAGTGTTACAAATGGTATTTATAATATCACAATTCAAATTACAATAATTCCTCTTAATCATATGCTAGCTCAACTCCCTCGCTCCCAACCTCCTTTATACTGCATATGAGTCATATTCAACACACAATTAAATTCCAACGGGATACTTTCAAACTTTAAAATTTACGTTCTCTACAATATTTATTGAGGATTCTAATGGCATCATGAACCGTTGAAGTAAGCTATTGGTTATGTTGGTTATTTCAACTTATTTTTGTTTGCTTTTATTTTCACCATTGTGATTTCTAGACTTTTGTAATTCATTTGTTGTCTATTATGCTTATATTTGGAGTTTATTTGGAAATAAATACCAAGTTACTTTTGAATATTTAAAAATAAAGATAAAAAGCACTTGAGTTGTTGGGTTACAACAAATAGATTTAAGAGCTCGCAAATGTTCAATAAGAACAATAAGGTTATAGCAAAACTATTATCACCAACTTAATCTTGAATGAAATTCAATGTTGTTATTTTTTATGTCAACGATGACATGAGGCAAAAATTTGTGTGTTGAAGAAACCTAAAATCTAGGTTTGAGGAAGATAAATTTTGTATTTCTTTGAATAAATAAATAAATAATATTTTGACCAAATGTCTACTTGGCTTTGTCATATAAACATCGTCATTGTTTTGTGACGAATTTTAAAAGGTAGAAGACCAAAAAAGAAATATGACTCATTTATTAGACAAAATTAAGATGAAGTCTGCAAAAAGATTTTTTTTTAATTTATTACAATATTTTTATGATAAATATAGATATTAAAAATATTTATGAATAAAAATATATAGAGGTGAAAAATAGATAAGATAAATATCACAACAACAAAAGAGAAAAGAGAGATAAGAGAGCATATATAGTAAATAGATAAGATAAATATAATTGTATCTTTTTTATAATTGTCCATGGAAAACATTTTATATAATGGTTTGATAAAATACAAAACTTGGTATGTTTGTCAACTGCGGCGAAGGATAGTGTTACAATGGGGTAGATTTGACAACTCAATTTTTGTGAATAACAGTATAAAAGATTAGTAGAAACATAATAGTTTAAAAATTATATTTGATTGATAAAGTTTTCGCTTTATTTCAACGTCTCTATATAACAACTACAAAGAGAGCCTGAGTCTGAACAATCAATAAAAATTGTAAAAATTAACAAGACTTAAAATAAAATGAATAATGAATATTTATAAAGAACTAAGTTTATTTACATTAAAAAGACATCGTTAATTTATTTATTACAAATATTTTATTATAGATAAATTTAATTCTTTAAATATCTTTCTAAATATGACTATTGCGGTTATTTCTATTTATACACTTTAATTTAATTTTATATAATTAAAAGTTATTATATAATTTTTTTGGTTATAAACTAAATTTGATATATTAATTTCAAAAGTATATTTTTATTTTTTCTCTATATTTGACATCTTTTTGGTCTTGTTCTGTTATTGTTACTTTTCAAATAAATAGGGAAAAATTTTGTATTATGTCCAATAACTTATTCTTTTCAAATATTCTATTTGTCCTAAAATGGGTGGTACATTTGACCATTACACAAATTTAGAAAAATTTGTAACAACATATAAAAATGATAATTTTATTATAATATTTTCATTAACAATCGATGTATTTATCATTATTATAATATAAAGTAAAAATATTAAATTAAAAATAATATATAATATTAATCAGATGTACAATTAAAATTAAATAACTAGTATTATATTAAAAATTGAAAACGTGATTCTTTTTTAGTAAATTATTTTTACAAATTTTACGAATGAATAGTTGATTGTGGCATATAAATGCATTTACCTTACAATAATTGACCATAAGTATTCAAGTAGGGAAGAACACTATCGTCAGTTGTGGTCCCACATCACTTGAAGTACTATGAGAGTCCTATAAAAGGTTATCATCCATCATAAACTTCCTTTTTGGCAAAACTTGCATCTCTCGAATTGAAATTCTCTTTTATATCTAGTTGGTTTAAACTCCTCCACACAGATACTCACATACATATAGGTGAGAACATGCTAAGCCCTCCCTCAGGAGTTTATGTTCTTATTTATCCGTGGTATGATCTAGTCTTATTTATTTAATAAAAGGATTAAATTTAAATTTTTTTAAAGTCTCTCTTTCACTTAGATAGATTAGGCTCAAAGTTCCAAGCTTACAATGAAACATATTAATATCTATAGATCGGGCGCATATATAATATATATATATATAATATATATAATTATATATATATAGTATATATAATAATATATATATATTATATTGTATTATATTATTAACATTGTATTTTTATTATTATTATTAATATTAATATTATTATTGTTATTTAAATTGTTAATTATGAGTTATTTGTTATTACTTTTTAGAAGTTGTTGCACACTTGCTAATTATAATTTTATTGATTGGTTATTATAAAGGCTTAGTTTAGTCTATTAAAAATTCTTCAATGTGAAATAGACTTTTCAAAAGGTCACGTGAGAAAGAAAAAAAATATATATGATAGGTTGTAGGCCATACTTAGACTGAAAAAATTAATCGTAGATCAAAATTAAGTCTTTCAAAGCTTTACCTAACCTATTCTTAGTGGAGTATAATCAAAATTAATTCATGTTTTTAAATTAAAAATATAAGTAAAAATTTAATATTATTTTTCTCTTATTTTAATAATAATAAATTAAAAAATTATTTAATTAATTTTTTATTATTAAAAAATCCAATTTATTAATTATTAAAAAATAACTTATACAATAAATTGAAAAATGTATCGAAATTTTATGATCAACTGATACATAACTTAGTTTATTTTGTTTTATTTTAAACCCTTTAATTTTTGAAAAAATAAACCCTAATAATTTATATTTAAAATTTATTATAAATATAATTAAATTCTCTTGAATGATTCATTTCTTTCTAAAATTTATATTAAATTTATTTCTACTAAATAGAAATTGTTCAAAGAAAAGAAAGAGCAACATCGCAGAATAATAACACCCACATTTCCGAGGAAACATCATTTTCCATCCCACTAAAGCCATCATCTACCACTGCCACCTTTAAACCTTTTAACCAGCAAAAACGTGACAATCCAAACCTCCTTCTATTAGTGCACTGGCTACCCTTCATCACTCTCTCTTTGTTAATTTTTTCACTTTTTGTAAATAATTTGCCTAAAATCATCATTTGTTTGATTTTACTATTTCACCCCTACATTTAGCCTTTTGCCGTTTAGCGACGAAACGACAAAGCCAAATCAACCACCAAATAAACAAAATCAAAAACCGAAACAACGGTGTCGTGCGTGCGTTTCATTTTATTTATTTTTTCACTATGATGGGTCTTAACAAGTTCGGAACTACCATCACGGTGTTAACGGCCGTTACTCTTACGGCTCTCGCCGTTGAGATCTTATACGTTTTATGGAAACGCCGTTTAAGACTCCGTCCACGTGTCCGCGCCGAGCCACAAGAACCTTCACTTCCATCTTCGTCGTGTACTTCACCAGGTGAAAGGGAGCGTGAGCTTGATGTGGAGCTTCAGAGCCACGTGGCGAAGTGGCAATGTTTGTACGGTCCTTCGCGAGTGCTTTTCACGATCAAGGAAGAAGAAATAGAAGGAGTTGAGTCTGAGAATGGTTCTTCAACGGAATGTAGTGCGGTAACGGTGAATAAAACTGTGGCGGTGAATACCACGCGGTTGAGTGAGAGTGTTGTCCTTGATGAAGTTGTTGTGACGGTTGATGAGTTGTTAAATGAAACGACGCCGTTTTCTACGCCGTGTGCTACTTCTCCTTATTACACACCGCAATCTTCGCCTATGCGCGGAAATGGATGAAGTGAAACTAAAACACCTTCAAGAGTGTGTGTGTTGTGGAATGAAAAGGTATTCGTAACTTGATTACTCAAGTAAATTAGTTATGTTTTTGTTTCTCCCATTCAATGTGTGTTTGGTTTAGTCGTGGCTAACGTTGATTTCATCATTTTTAAAACCTTTATCAATGTATAGTTTTTGATTCACTGTAATTCTTCAGGTTAATATTAGTGGTTTTCAAATATTCACTAATCTATATAGTACTAATTAAAATTGTAGTATTAGATTTACATTAGGCAATGATGAATATTCATGTTTTTGAATTTTAGGCTGCAAGTGCATCGTAAAATTGAGTGCAATGTAGGTTTCATCGGTCAATTTTTTTCACATTTTTCAATAATATAATAGTTTGTCATATAACCGAAACACAACAGCGATCATAATTTAAAATTATGAGTGTATTTAATTTGTGAAAAATTGGAAAAGTGCTTGTTAGTGAAACGTTTGAGTTTATAGACTATAAATTCAATGTGATTCGAAATAGAGAAAAGTAGACCTGCCAATTTTATTAAATTTAATGCGGTTTACCTGTTTTGATTTTAATTAAGTGCTTGCTATTATGATCATATCTACGTTTTGATTTTTTTTTTTTTGAGTTAAAGGTGACGCTACTGAACGGTCACGTCCTTCTTGTTTCCTTTTTCTCTACATCTATTCATTGCACTTTTATTATTAAAAGACTCGCACACTTTTCCTTTTCCATTCCTGTCTTCAAATTTTTGTTCAGGCTCTTTACCTTTTCTGGTTTTAAGCTCTGTTTGGATTAATAGAAATTGGTGGAATGGAATAAAATGGTATATCCGCAGAAACCATTCCATATCCAAACAATTGATCATTTGTCTCATTCTATTATTTTCGGTTCTATTCCTTTCCAGACTGAGCCTTAAGGATTCGTTAGAGTTCTGTGAGTAAGTGGGCCTTGGCCGGATGGTAGTGTTCTGTACCTGATTAGGGTTTGGGGGCCCGACAACAATGTATATAATGTGGGCCTCTACCTTTTTGAATTTTATTTGGGAGTTTGGAGTTGTTACACACACCCTATGATACTCAATGACATTCTCTCATAAGTATTTTTTAAAATGTGTATGGTGCGAAATTTAAAAAAATGGGAACCATAATTTATGGTAGACATCCAAACACATAAAGGAAGTAGGAGATGAAAACTTGAAGAGGGATATTTTAGAGTTTTGAGAAAACGTAGAAGTGCAGTTGAAAATTTAGAGGGATATTGTGGCATTTTTTAGAGATATTTTATATTATAATAAATAAACTATAAAGGATAAAATAGAAATATTTTTACAATAATAACAATAAAATTGAGAAAAAAATTATAAGCTATAAACTCTTATATATGATTGTCACCGAACATATATTATAGTTTATAAGTTATAAGTTCGTCTTTGGTCTTATCAAATAGAGTCTTAGTCTCCTATTTTTTCACACTCACGAATGAAGTCTATTTATAATTGTATTTTTTAATTTCTCAATTATCACATTTGTTACAATTTTGATCCTAGTGCATAGTTTTTACTCCACAAATAATTATATTTAGCATATAAGTGATTATTTTGTATCCTAAAAAGTAGTATTTTCTCTTCAAATTTATAAGTGGGACAACAAATCACCATTTGGTGTGAAAAATCATCATTTTAAGGATAAAATATATAGGTTTCGATACAAACAGTAAAAATGTGATAATTGAGTGACTAAAATTTTCAATTTTAAAGTGGAAATAATATTTTTTGTGAATGTGAAAAATAAGGCACATAAAGTGAAACTAAACATTTATAAGCTTTAATGTGATTTGTGTGAATTGGTTTAGTTGGTAACTTGATATGGTTGAGATACTTTTTTTCAAATTGGTAGAGTCGTAACAACCCAGGAAACTATCAAAATCTATACGTGTGTGTACAATTGTCAAATTCGAGAGTTTAAATAAACTCGTTTTGTTTGGAAAAACTCGACTCATAAACTTGTATGAGTTTATCTCATATTAAAATAGTATTAAAAGTAGTTTATACATTACATATATACTTATATGTGATCATAAATTCATCAAAAATTATAAAATTTCAATAGAAAAAAGTTACTAAAAATCACCAGAATAGAGTGTGATACTCAATTATTTTAAAGTTGTTACCAAAATAGGATAATTTTCTATCTAAAATATAAAAACATTAAACATAGATCCTAAATTAAAGGTTAAAACAATTCAAAAATAAGATCAATTTTCTTCAAAAGTTCAATCACTCGATGACATCATCTTCATCACTATCTCCATCTTCCCCAGATAACAAATGTTCTTAAATATTAGAATTGAAGATCAAATTATAAGTATCTACATTATCTGAAGATGGAGGTGGAGGACGCTTGAACCGACAATTGCACAACTTGCATTCATTTCAACATTGGTAGGTTGTGTCACATTTCCATCATGGTTAACATGTCCATCTTTGGTAGTTAAAAATCCATCATCATATTCAATATCAACAAATGAAATTGATTCCTTATTTCGTTTTTATTTCTTTGTTAACCTCATGTTTGCCGTCACATAAACCAAATCATGTATTCTTTTTTGATGCAACTAATTCCTTTTCTTGGTATGAACCAAGAAAATAAAACATAAACAAATTTAAATTAAAAATTAAAACTAACAAAGGAAATTAAAAACTATAAACAAAGTCATACGTTAAATATCTATTTCAAACGCACTTCAATTACGCTCACATCGAGAAGAGCTACAAGTCAAACTTAAAACACGAATAGCAAACCTCTTTTAACTCTAGAGTATAATCTCCATATATCTCCCACCATTTAGGCCTAATCAATTCTCTCTCACTTGTGAACTTCTTGACTATAGTAACTTGAGTTGCCTTGCATTCTTTATAGTAACTTGATGAATGATCAACCGATTCTCTTCAACTAGGCCTTAAACTTATCAATCATTGTGTTAGTTCTATCTGCTCTTTTCAATAACTTCTCTCTAATATCATGATAGGAAATAGGTTTATAGCCAATTCCATATTTAATTAAATAGAATGGCACTAGTGTAGAAGAAATATGCAACATGATCATCCACTTCCTTTTTTATGAGTTTTTTTAACCAGTTGATTATATCCCTGAAACACTAATTTTCCTTTTTCCTTTAGTATTTGCAACAACCTTTCCTATTTGCTGAGACTCAAAGTTATCCATCTCCAATGCCACAATTTCTTCATTCTCAAACATTTCAACCATTCTTCTTTTCTTCACTGATGCATCATTACCATCAATGGCTACTTTGAGCATTAGTAATTCCACATCATTCGATTCCTGTGTACAAGGTTCAGAATCTTCTTTAAATGAGTAACTAAAGAAAAAGATACAACGTAAATTTCTAAAAAATGAAAATCATTATAATATACTAATACTAATTATAATTATAACTATACATTGGACAAATATTTGTCACTAAAGAATCAATTAATTTTTTTTTTTTAATATTGTCAACATAAATTTTTATGTGAATAATTATAATATAAATTATATTTTTTTTACACTTCACTCTCTTCACGATATTTTTCAGAAAAACGAGTCATTAAAAATATAATTGGAGCATATAATTTTATACATGAGACAAATGTTTGTCGTCAATCAATTAACTATATTTAGTATTTTTTTTTAGTTATATCTTTTCAATAAAAAAGCAAACAGTACAATAACTATAATTTTTTACACATCAATGTTTTGACATTGCTTTATTTATTTATTTATTTATTTATTTATTTATTTTTATAAAAAAAAAACATAGTCAATAAAGAATTAGTTTGAGTGTACAATTCATATATAGGATAAAGATTCTCACAAATCAATTACTTTAATTTAGTTTTTTTTTATTTCTTCTAAATTAAAACACGAATAATTATAAAAGGCTTATTAGAATTTATTATGACAACATACACAGAACAAATATTTGTCACTAAATTTATTATTATATTATACTAATTATACTTATTATATTAAAACATTTGTCACTAATTTAGTATTTTTTTTACGTTCTTTTTTATGAAAATAAGTCACTAAAAAAAAATTCTAGAGTACAATTCATACATGAGACAAATGTTTGTCACTAATATATTAGTTTAATTTTTTTTATTTTATGAATACCATATAAATAAAAATGAAAATAATTATAATTTATAATTTAATATAAAAACCATACACAAGACAAATATATATCTCAAAGAATTAAAAAACCTAGTGATAAAGATTTATCACTATTAAATATAAAAAAATATGAGACAAATATTTTTCATTGATACATTAAAATATAAGAGATACATATTTGTCGCGGATAAATATAACATAACGCAAGATAAATGTTTATTACTGATGAATATTGAAAAAATATTGGATAAATATTTATAACTGATAAATAAAAAAATCACAAGATAAACATTTATTATTGATACATTAAAAATGCGGGATATATATTTGTCATTAATAAATATAAAAAAATATGGGATAAATATTCATCACTTATTAATATAAAAAAGGAATAAAATTTTTATCACAAATAAATATATAAAAAAAAAAAACACGGGACAAATAGATGTTAATGATACAAAAACTAATATGAGACACATATTTTTCACTATTAAATATTAAAAAACACAGAATAAAGAAGTCGTCGGAGTGTTTAATTCATACTCGGGACATATTTTTATCACTAATCAATTTGTTAAATTTTGATTTTGTATATATATAAATAAAGATGAAAATAATCACTACTAGAAAAACGGTTTTAGAGACTAATATTTGGTCATTAAATCCAATAGCGACCGATTTAGGGACCAATTTAAATCGGTAGGTAAACTGCTAGTCGCTAGCTGTTGCGACCAAATCAGCGACTGAATTTACTAAGTTCGCCAGTATGCAACCATATTACTAATCACATGCACCATTCTGACTAATTATTCATTTTAATCTATTGATTATCAAACTCCAATATGTTAATCCACTAATAAAACTCAAGAAAATTGCATAATAATAGTTAGCATCAGGTAGGTTAAGACACTTTTATGTGCTTGCAAAATGAGCAATGCCATAGAAGCCAATTAAACCAAGAAAATAGGTAGTTTACTAATTACCAACTGTAGCCATAAGTTTCAGTAACACATATTAGTATCCATATTTTTTTAACAACGCAACCATTGGGGCAGGTTATTATGTTCTTCAATTTTAGTAAAACATACGAAAGACAACATTAGAATCATGAGCAGAGTCTGAAAATCTAAAGCTACATTCATAATTTACCAACAATTAAATCTAAAACAAATCAAGTTGCAAATTTCAGTCTCTTGACAAAAAGTGCATATTATCAAACACTTTATATGCATAATTTTTTTACCCCCTTTAGTTAAATAAATTCAAAATGATTAGGTCACACAAAAAAAAAAAAACACAAATAATGAAGCATAATCAGAAAATTAGAATATAAATTCCTTATCTTCTGGTTCACGATAGCCGTCGAGACGACAAACAATGAGGGCTTCACGTCACAGTTGCAGTTTAACTGTTTAAGAGAACCGGTTAGCTTCACGCCGTAGTTGTGGAGGTTGGTTTGAGATGGGATTAGCAATGGAGGATGGTTTTAGGATTTGTGGTGGGTTAAGAAAGAAAAATGAACTGGTTGTGAAAGAAAAGAAAGATAAGTGGACGAAAGAATTGAATCCAGTAAGGAATAAGTGTTGCTTGGGCTTAATTGCTTGAACCAAGTCTAGCTAGGCTGGGAGTCGATTAGCTTGAGTTGCGGTGTTGAGAAAAAATGGTTGAAGGAAATGGGGTTTCAAGGTTTATTTGAGTGAACTGAAAAAGAAAGAAATTTGAGAGGACTGCATATTCAAATGCACGACTACATATTTTGTTTTTTTATATTTCTTTTTTTAATTATTTTTTAATTAATTATTAAATATTTCACATTTTCTAAAAAAAATTAATTCTGCAAAAACTATTTCACATTTTTTCTTTTTTTTATAAATAAAGAAAATTAAATTATGTAATTAAAAAATAATTAGCGACTAAAATTTTGGTCGCTAAAATTTAGTTGCTATTTCAATCTCTACTTTTTGTTAGTGACCGATTTAGTGACGAAATAATAATTTATGTTCAAGGTTTAAATTTTCAGTCTCTATTTCGGTCGCTAATGTGAAAGGCAAATTTTCTATTAGTAATATTTAGCGACTGAATTTTTGGTCACTAAAATTTAGTTGCAATTTCAGTCTCTAAATTTCATTAGCGACCGATTTAGTGACAAAAAAACATTTTTTTTTAAGTTCAAAATTACGGTCTCTATTTCGGTCGCTAGCGTGATTGAAAATATTCGGTCTCTAAATCGATAACTATATGCGAAATTTCTAGTAGTGAATTATAATATACTAATTTAAGCTTAATATCAAAACTATAGACGAGACAAATATTTGTCACTAATTAAGCTTAATTTACGCTTCAATTTTTTCAAGTTGTTTTTCTAAAAAATGAGTAACTACATAAAATGTTGAAGCATTCGGTTCATAAACCCCGAGATAAATATTTACCACTAATTAATATATGAAACAATGTATATTAGGAATACGATGATGGAAATTTTGTATTCACAATAACTTCGTTCTACAAAATCAAATATGTATTAAATTTATGATATATAATCAGAATAATTTGATTTTTTTTTAAGTAAATAGGAAATTACTTGTGTGTATGACATATGATTGGAAAATCTTTATTGTACCATGAGTTTATAAATTCATTTAACTATCATGACTTAAAATATCTATGTATTGTTGAATAACTAACTTTATTTTTAAGTTGAACTTAATATTTGTCTTTTTTATATCAAAATTTGATTGCATAAGTTTCAATGTTATTCTATTATATTTTGATTGTATTAATTTATGTTGTTAACAATACACATTTTTAATTTATTTTAATATTTGAGAAAAACATCTAACGAAAAAATATATACTTCTGTAATTGTTTATGTACTTCTCGAATTAAAAAATTGAATACAAATGCACTAGTCTCTTACTAGTTTTTTAAGAAAACAATAACAAACGAGTTATATATAGAATAGAATGAGTTTTATGTTTATTTATTCCTTTTTATCTTTATTTTAAAATCAATTATCTCAATTTCATGATATCACAATTAAATAGAAAGATCACGAGGTTACTCAATTCTTTTAAGTTTTTTTTCAATTTTTAACATCACATCAGAGTAGTTTTTTTTCAATTCTTAACATCACATCAGAGTAAATATATTTAGTTGTATTGTGTTGAGTTTGAATCAATTTAACAAGATACTGAATCAAAAAAGAAGTTTCAAATTTGAATTTCATTAAGAAAACCCAACAAAATCAACTTTTATCGTCAACAACAAATAAAAAATATCTATAACCAAACATTTATGGAATACTCAAATATCTATATCCATTGGGTAATTTGACAGAAACAACTTTAATATGTTATGGAATGTAACTCGGGTCATCAACATATTTTAAATGTAACTCGGGTCATGCTTTTTCAAGAAAATTTTCTTAAGTGTGTTTTGGGTGAATGCAATTGCACATGTTATGTTTCTTGTCAATCGATTGTCAACTAAGTTTATAAAGTTTAAATCTCCTTTTAGTGTGATGTTCAATACACAACCTAATATTTCCTAAGTAAAAGTTTTTTTGTTGTCTTTGTTATGCTACAACATTACATGGTAATAGAAATAAATTTTGATCCCAAATCTAGGAGGTAAATCAATTTGGTTTATAAAACTCGCATAAGGCATTTGTTTTGTTTGATTTTAAAAAACTGTTGAAATATTTTCTTTAATCTTTTGAGTGTTTTAGGTCTTTTTAAAATTATTATTTTTTCATTTGGTTTTAAGTGATATTTCATTTGCAACTTTAACATTTATGTTTGCTAATTCCATTAAAAAATGTCATGTAATTATTAAAATGTTGACATGTGCTTAATAATGCTTATATGACAAACAATAAAAATAAAAAATTAATTAATTTTATTAAAAATTCTACAAAAAAATTCTTAGAAAGTTTCTAATTCAATAAACTGAAACTTGTTGTGGTTTTCTCAAATTTGTCTTTTAAATTATATTTCATTTGAATTATTAGTCATTTCTATCTTCATGATCTTCCACTGTAAATGTATTGTTCTTTTAGATTGAGATTCATATTCAAATTTTTATGTTTGTTTAAGATTGAACTTAAAATTTGTTTTGGATTTGAGATTTTTTAAGTTAACTTTTTATTTTAAGTTTATAGTGAAGATGATGAAAAAGATGAAGAATTTGATGAAGGGTTTATTTTGTGTTGCTAGGAAAAGGAAGAACGTGTAACTTTTTTCAAACCTATACAAGGTACATACACTACGCCAAAATTAGTATTTTGCAGTGCGCTTTTTACAACGATTTTTTACTAAAAGCGCTGTTGTAAAATTAACGGAGGATACAACAGCGCTTTTATGACAAGCGCTTTAGAAAAAACGTTGTTGGAGGTCATATAGGGTCATAATGTTTATATCGCTTTTTCTGAAAGCGCTGTTGTAGGGTCACATAGCGCTCTCACATAATGTTTACAACATTTTTTTACAGCGCTGTAAATTATAGCACTACCACATTAATTATGTTTACAATGCTTTTATAGCGCTTTTTATATAAGCGCTGTAAAATGATGCGTATTTGATAAAAATACATTCTCTCCCTAACCCTACGAACCCTCATCTCCTCTATTGTGTGAACCATCCTCTGTAACACTCCAAATTTTATGATAAACTATTTTATTAATTAAATAGGATTTAAATAATTAATTTGATGTTAAAATTATTTTAGAATATATGTTGATAAGTTATGTGACTAATTTTCGTTATATGGATGTTTTCTATGATGTGCTAGTTTGTTACATATTATATTAAATAAGCGATACAAATAATAAATACTTTATTTTATTATTTTATTATTTTATATATTTAAAAAATAGTATTTTAGTGTAATATTTTATGCGATTTTACGTGTGTATACGCGTACTCAATTAATATAATATTTTTCTGTGCGTTTGACTACATAGTGATATTTCAGTTATAACTATTTCCTATTTTTAGTTATTTATTTTATAAATGATTATCTTCAGAGGTAATATTGTGTTTGATTTCCTTTATTTTTATATAGTTGCTATGGTGGTGTGATGATTTTATACGTATTTATTTTGACTTAGTAATTAATATAAAGTGTTGATGTTATATTTATTTTATAATTTCAATTATTTTCTAACGATGGTAGTATTTTGATGTGAGTATTTAAAAAAGTAAGTATGATTATAGTGATTAATTTGAATATGAGAGTTTTGATTATTAATATATTTTAAAAAGATTAATTAATTTTATTTTATTTTATAAAATATTAGTTTTGAAATATTATCAATATTTTAGTAATTAAATTGTGTTTAAAAAAATGTTAAAAAAATAGTTTTGGTAATTGTTTGTTTTATTTTTAAAAAATAAATAAATAAAAGAAAGTTGTAAAATGTGTTTTACAGGTTAAGCTCATATGTAAGAGTAAACCCTAATAAATTAATTATAAAAAAAGTAATTTAATGTGAAAGAAGGGAATGTACCACAAAGAGAGAGTAGATGTACGTCAAGAAAGAGGGTAGCAGCAACTTGAGAGAAAAAGAGGAAAATTGGCACCGATCATCAATAACTGTTTTGGAAAATTTTCTCCATTCTCATCCAAATTTCAGTATGTTGTTTTATTCATTTCAGTAGTCAAATAAACATATTTCCTCATATTTTTAACCATCCAAATTTCTCTCTAAAATATTCGACTTCTCCGTTTATAAAATTCCTTATTTTGCACCGTTCTTCTTCACCGTAAGTCCGATTTGAGTTAAACCAATGCCAAAACGACCGTGTGAAAAGTGGATATGTTATCCACTGATTAGTTTTCTGATTGATGGTAAATTTCCTTGACCTAATTTCAAATTTAGTTTTTAGAGTATCTTCTCATAATTTATTATTGACGTTTACCCATAAACTGTCGAGTTAGATCGATTGAAGGACAAAGAGTCAATGAACAAAGGTTATTTGCTCATGGAATTGTATTCGTGTGTGAAAGCGTCGAAATAAGTTAAGGGGTAAGAGAGCGTTTGAATTCATGAGTATAATATATTGTGAGATGAACGGGAAAACCGTATTTTCCAATGATTCATTCAGAGCTTGCTACGTATGGTAGTAGCCCTTTGAAGGATAAATAAATAATGTGCAAATTTGGAAATTGTGAGATTAAAAATAGAATAGAAATATTTGTAAGGTGTTGATTGATTTAATTTCTTTAAATGTGTGGTGTTTGATATTATTGTGATAATGACGGTCGAATTAATTCTATGTATATGTGTGATTAGACGATTTTATATGATGTGATAATAAAAGATGGATGTGTTGGGATAATTTTATGTGATGATGATGATGATGTATGATTAATAATTGTGATGTTATCAATTTGTGATAAGTTTATGTGAGGATGATGGTGATGTGTGATTAATAATAGTGATGTTATAAATTTTATGATGAGAATATTGAAGTAACCCCATAGTTGATGAAATAATGGTGATTTTGATTTGTGTTTGAGATGACTGTCTTAATGGAGTATCATAGGCCAACGAGGGGAGAAAATAAATATTGAGAATTTGTGAAGTGGAGATTATTTTATCATCATATAAGTAGGGTCGACAAGTCTAGTGATTCCGGGGAAGTACAACCGAATGAGCATGATCGTGACAGTCTGCTGTTGAGCCTTAAGGCAAGATTGTTAGACTTTGAAGGTATTCAGTTGGGGAATTCCTAGGTGACTTGGAGGTAGCACTCTAAATGTCGGGAGCTACCATGCAACACATGTTTACCTCGACTGTCGCGTATATGTGTCTCAGGTTAAGTTGATGGATCTATGAGGACATGGCCAATTTGAATTGTCCGTCCACCGGGATGGTGGCATAGTATCAAGCCTCCTAACCAAGTACTTCAGAGTTAGAATGGTACCACATTGTGAAGTAGAGTCTAAGCTCATGCATAGCATTGCATTTTCTTGTGATTGTTTTGTTGTGATTGATGTGTTTCAAAAGTTATAATAATTACTCTTAGATGATTTGATGCATATTATAATAAGATAATTATTTTACTTGAGTGACTTTGATGTTATAATATGGTACTATTTACTTAAATATTTGGATATATCGTAATGTGATTATGATACGGTCTATTATGATTGTTTGTGTGTTCTTCTTACTTATATTATACTATTAATATGATTTCAAAACTCACATCCTTCGTTGTTTGTGTTTGACTGGCTTGGCCATGCGTTTGCGAAATCGAAGTTGTTACAGGTTAATGAGTCTTAAGTTCAAGTTTAGGAGGAACCCCGCTCTAATAGGTGATACCGGGAATAAGGGTTGTAATTTGTATTTTACATATTTAATTTGAAACGACTTATTGTATGAAAATCTTATAAATACTAGTAAGTTTTTAGAATTAAATCAAGTAATTATACTAAAATCAAGCTTATTGATATTGCACTATTTTATAGGAGTAAAGAAGTTTAAATTGTTCCTTCTGATTTTTCCAAAACGTGATATCCTAAATTAAAAATAAAAGTTTTTATTTTCATGGAAGCGTATTTTTATTTATCTGCTGCATATTTTATAGAAATATGATATAAATTAATATGTATATATATTATTATTTGGGGTTTAGGGTGTCACATCCTCTACTGTGCACCGCCTTCTCGCTTAACCCTCCTCTACTGCTCCTCTATTGTGCACCAATTTCTCCTAAGTGATTGTTGTCTCAGGTACTGTATTTATTAATTTGTTGTTGTCACTAAAACTGATAAATTGTTACGTGATAAATCATATAAAATGTTACCTGATAATAAATGGCATAACCTTGATAAATCATATAAATTGTTACTTGATAAATGAAATAAACTGTTTCCTAATAAATCGTATAAAATATGTTATTTCTTATAAATCTGTTCTGTTTTAAAATCAGACTATATATATTATAGATTGGTATAATATTGTTATCAATAGCTTATCATTTGTATAACATTGCATTCATATAGGTCATATAAAATGGACCGCAAATAGATGTCTGTCAATCGATTGTCAAAAGAGTATGAAAATAGAGTGAAGGAGTTTGTTGAGTTTGCAGCGAAGAATGCAAAATACCCAAATCGAATCATTTATCCTTGTTTAAAATGTTGTTTTGGAAAACGCATTAGAGCAGATCAATTGGACAAACATTTAGTATGGCATAGAATTGATCAAAGCTATACATGTTGGATAAGACATGGTGAGAAAAAAAAAAAGGAAACACTAATTTTGATAATGGTTCGACATATGCTTCAAATGATTTCGACACAGATACATATGAGTGAGACTGAGTTGAGGAGATTGCAAAAGCAGTTGAAGAAGATCTTCGGGATTGTCCTAAAATTTTTGAGAGTTTGTTGAGTGATGTAGAGAAACCATTATATAATGGTTGTACTAAATTCACAAGACTGTCGGCGATATTAAAGTTGTACAACTTAAAAGCGATTGATGGATGGTCTAACAAAAGCTTCACATAATGAACTTTCCAGCTGATAATGAACAATCCAGTCGAACCTACGAGGCTAAACGAATTTTGTACTCTATTGGCATGAGTTACAAAATGATTCATGAGTGTCCTAACGATTGCATTTTATTTCGAAACAAATATGAATTACTAAAGGTGTGTCCGAAATGCAATGTCTCTCGATATAAGAAAAAAAGAGTCTACTCCAGCAAAAGTCGTGTGGTATTTTCCTATAATACCAAGATTTAGGCGCATCTATCACAGTGAAGAAGATTCAAAACACTTGACATGGCATGCAAATGAAAGAATTAGAGATGGAAATTTTCGACACCCTGCAGATTCTCCACAATGGGAAAAGATTGATCACGAGTATCCTGATTTCGGGAGAGAGTCAAGAAATCTACGACTTGCACTTTCAATTGTTGGAATCAATCCACATGGTCTTCAAAGCTTCTCACACAGCATGTGGCCTATGATTTTGTTGATTTATAACCTACCTCCATGGTTATGTAAGAAACGTAAGTTTATGATGTTGTCTTTGTTAATTTCTGGACCCAAACAACTGGGGAATGATATCCACGTATACTTGAATCCTTTAATTGAAGATTTAAAATATATGTGGGAGTCAGGTGTGGAAGTTTATGATGGGTATAAGAAAAAACGTTTTAATTTGATGGGCCATGTTGTTCGGCACAATTAATGATTTTCCATCATTTGGTAATTTATCAGGATATAGCATTAAAGTTCAGTGTGCATGTCCTATATGTGAAGAGAGTACAAATTGGATGTGGTTGAAACATTTTAAGAAGAACATATTTCTTGGACATCGTAGATTTTTACCTTTTAGTCATTAGTATCATGGAAGGAGAAATACATTCAATGGAAACTCAGAGGAAGGTATTGCTCCTTTAGCACCAACTGGATATCAAATATTTGAGAAAGTACAAGGTTTAACCAATAAATTTGACAAACCTTTTTGCGAGAAGGCTTGTCAAAACTGGGTGAAAGAAAAAAGTCAATTTTCTTTGAATTGTCATATTGGAAGTCATTGTATATAAGACATTTTCTCAATGTGATGCATATTGAAAAAAATGTATTTGATAGTGTTATTGGTATGTTACTCAATGTTCTAGGAAAGTCTAAGGATGACATCAATGCAAGATTGGACTTGGTCGATATGGGAATAATAAATGAATTGGGTCCTGCAAAGAAAGAAAATCGCACATATCTACCTCAAGCTGCTCATACTCTATCTAGAAAGGAAAAAATTATTTTATGTAAATTTTTACACGAAGTTAAAGTTCCAGAAGGATTGTAAGAACCATAGTTTTTAAATCCTAAATTATGCAATTTTAGGGTATTTTAGTGTTGAACTCTGAGGCTTTTTAGCCAAATTATTGTTTTTTTGGTATTTTGTGAATTTAATGCCAAAAATATATTTGGATCCCCGATTAAATTATTCGTCGAGCAATAGTTTTATTTATTTACGTTACGAAGGATTTAATACCGGACAGTTTTGTTAAAAATACCTCGGGTTGCTAATTGTCTCTGTCAACTGAGTTGCGACGAAAGTTGATATTTTTAACAAAAAGTGGTTTGGGAAGTGATGGGTGAAATGATAATTTTATGAAATATCTAGATATTTTTAGATATTTGTGGTTTGGTTTTCATAATATATATATATATATATAATATATATATATATATATATATATTAGTGATTAAGTATATATATATATATATATATATATATATATATATATATATAAGAAAGCAAGGAAACAGAAGGAAAACAGAAAACCTGCGAGAACTTCTTCCTTCTTCCTTCTTCCTTCTTCCTCAGTTCACAAAACCAAAAACCCACAAATACAAACCTTCACTTTTCTTCTAGATCTAAGCTTCGTTTCGCGAAGAGATAGAAGGGAAAGTTGCTCACCTCCACGCGACGGTGCTAGTGAACTAACTTTGGAAGCGACGTCGCGAGCGGAGATTTTATCGGAATTACTTGTGGTACTGTAATCGCTCGTTAAAGCTAACGTTAAAGTAAGAGCTCCTTCCAAACTTTTAGTTTGCATTTACGACATTATTTGTGATTTTGTGGAAAAGAAATTTGATGTATTTGATGTGTGGATTTGTAGAAAATGAATTTAATGTGATTTATATGTGTAGTGATTAAATTTGATGTGTTTGAGTAACGTAATGAGTTATTTTCAAATAAATGAGTTTGAACTGAAGTTGAAATTTTACGAAAAATTTAGAGTTGTTAAAGTTGTGAAAAAGTTCAAATTTTAACTAAGTTAAAGAGTTTGAGCAAAAAGATAGATTGAAATTAAAAATGATTAGAGTTTAAAATGTTACTCTTTTAATTACTCTTTGATTGAGTTTAAAAAGAAAAAAAGTTTATAGTATTTTATTAACTCAAATATTTCGGTGCTTTAATAGTCGAGTATGTGAATGTGAAATTTAGACAATATTTGTTTTATTTAGTTTAAGTAAATAATATAGATTATTTGATTTTAAAAGTTTGGTGTGTGAGAAATATTTAATTTTGGGAATTTTGTTGTGTTGGGATTAGTTTTATTGTGAACAAATTGTTATGAATATTCATGTTTATGTAGTTAGTTCCTTGAGTCTCGAAAAGGAATCAAGACCATTGGCACCGAGTTAGCGGTGGGGAGAACTCTGATATATTAATGTGGTTTGTGGTAATTTACGGTTGGTGTGATTTATGTGTTCATAACGATTATTATGAATTTATTTGGAGATGTGATTTATATGAGTTTAGAAAAATTAGGAACGGTGATATTATTGGAGTAATTCAAATTGTATGATTGATTAAGGAGTCTCAAGTGTGATTTCAAGGCTCTGCCATAAGTTTCAAATGTCTACATGTTATAAGATTGAAAACCAATTAATTATATTAAACTTTGGTAGTGTTTGATGCTTTCTCTATAGAATAGAAATATTGAATTTTGTGTTGGCCTATCAAATTAAGTGTTTGATGCCTTCTATAATACTTTGTGTTGAAAATCAATTAAGTGTTTGATGCTTGAAGCAAATAGAAATATTAAATGTACTACTTTGTTGCATTTTTGGTGCATTTGCTGCATTCTTGGTGCATTTGTTGGACTACTGTGTTGACCAATTTGCTGTTTTTTGTGTGTGTTGGAAACGGTATACTTTCTTGACTTCACTATTATAGCTAATAGCGATTTCTTTGTTTGGTTTATCATAGCAGCACTGCACACGTACATATTTTAGTCATTGACATAATTAAAGCTGATTCTTTTGGAGATTGAATATGGGTGATTAATGTTTGAAAATTATAGTGACTCATGTTTGGTGAAATTTAGGTGTTCATAATTAATATTATGAATTTTTGAGAAAAAATTTATGTGTGGATTGGTGGAAAAAGAATTCAATTCAATTTATGTGTGGATTGGTGGAAAATGAATTTAATTCAATTTATGTGTGGATTGAATTTAGAAATGTGATTTATGTGTGTTTGTGGGAATTGAAATTGGTGTGAATAAATATGTCTGAGTATGCTCTGTATTGTATTTGAAAAATCATTAGTGTTAAATGAGTATTAAAAATGGAGAATCTTTTAATAGCTCCATTTACTTAATGATTATGGTGAAAAGAGTTAGAGTATGTTCATGCATTTCATAGTACATGGTGACCGCAATGGGGCTATGGTGATAGTGGTGACCATGAGGGGCCACATGATGATGCCATGTGAATAGTTGGTTCATCTTATCATTGCAGGGATTGTCGCGTCGTGCTGATCTGTGAGAGATTGTACTCTAGAATGTGCTGATATGTGAGCGATTGCACTCTAGAAAATCGTGCTGGTCTGTGAGCAACTGCACTCTTATATGTCGTGTTGGTCTGTGAGAGACCGCAAGCTAGTAAATTGTGTTAGTCTGTGAGCGACTGCACTTTTGTATGTCGTGCTGGTCTGTGAGAGACTGCACGCTAGTAAATCATGCTGATCCGCGAGAGATTGCACATTGGTAATTAGTACTGGTCTGTGAGAGGCTGTACAATTATGATTTGCGCCCTTCGATGAGGGTTTTGGTTTGGAATTCTGGAATCATGCATTTTGGCATATACACATTGCATTAGAGTGTTTGGCATGCGAGTTATGTTTGTTATACTATGATGATTGTATATACATATTCGGTTGTTGTTGTGATTTTTCGTAATTGCTTTGAGGTGTGAAGTTGGGTTGATTAAGTTTTGATGCAATTATGTGTTCATAATTTATTTAATGAATATTCGATGTGTGATTGAGGTGTGAATTTGTGGAGATTAATTTGGGGTTAATTATGTGTTCATAATTGATAATATTAATGTTTGAAGTGTTGATTGATTCAGAGCTATTTTAGAACTGAAAATCTGCATTTTCTCTGTTGTATTCGGCTACAACAGTGCAATTTGTTAAAACTTCATTTTTCAACATTGTTTATGCATTTTTGGACATATGAAAACCCTTTCGAGGA
The DNA here is from genome assembly GCA_002896235.1 of Cicer reticulatum. Classification (NCBI taxonomy): domain Eukaryota; kingdom Viridiplantae; phylum Streptophyta; class Magnoliopsida; order Fabales; family Fabaceae; genus Cicer; species Cicer reticulatum. The sequence goes on from PGWS01036502.1 coordinate 147,328, forward strand.
GTATGCTAAGACGAAAGGTTCTTTTGAGCATTTGAAAATATAAGAATTTTGTTAAGTGTTATTTGTTAATTTCGGTTGGTGACCCTTTACAATTATTGTGGAAATTTGGGCTTTGCCCTTAGATGATACCCGATTTCATTCCACCGACTGTTACCTTGACGGCGGAGACGTCGTTAGACTTCCCTGATCGAGAGACTCGCCGACTGCTTGGGTATATGAGCCCATCTCAAGCAGGGCCACTTATACGGGGAAGGTAGTGAGGACTAGTAGGAAAACTGGGGCAGTATTTCTTGTGGAACTCACTCACGAAAAGATCGATTATCTGGTACCTTCCGGATTAGTGCTTGGGATGAGGGGAGCTTGGGAAGATGCGAAGGATTCCTCAGTTAGAGTGGAGGCAGAGGCCGCTGTGGGAGCTGAGGATACAGTGGTTGGACTAGGGACTGGCAGAAAGGATAAGGGGCCGCTGCCCATGGAGCGAGAGATTGTAGGGCCATCTAGGCGGGTCGAGTCAGAGCTTCCTCTTCCAGTGAATGATCCTTTACTGATTGTCACTAAAGTAGCAGACTGTTTTGAGGTCCCGGCGCCGCCGAAGCCACCTATCTTGTGGGTGGATCTGACTTCTGAAGAGAGCGATCCATCTATGGATGTTGATGAGGATGAGGTTACCTCGAAGATGGATGATGCGTCAGATGGGACTTGTGGAGTGTGTGGAGGTCACCCATGTTATTGTAGTTGCTAGAGTATGATCAGATTAGTTTTGTTGTATAGGGACTTGATATCTTTCTTTTGGTGGTTGTACTTATTTCTTTTTGGGATGACTTTAAATATACTTATACGGTCAGATGACTTCTGTCTTGGTGGGTCCATGTTCCATTTTTTTTTTTTGACGTGACCATGGGGGATTAGTATTTCTTGGAGCAGTACTTGTACATGTGTCTGCCGAGAATACCCCAGGGGTATGAGTGATGCCTGATAGGTCTCATAGCCCCGACGTATTTTATATTTGAATATTTTGGTTTATCGCCTCAAAACTATTTCAGTTTGTTATAATTATGATATAATTAATTATGACAATTGTCGTTTGTGTTACACTTTGGTATTTCATTAGTTGATTTTTGAAAAAAAAAAATACACTCACGCTGTTAAAAATCAGGGTGTTACAAGGATACTCTTCAAACATTAAAAATTTAGTTTGTATGAAAGACCTCGCGTTAAAAGGTTTGAAGACCCATGATTGTCTTGTTCTAATGGAGCATTTGCTTCCAATAGGTTTACGTTCTATTTTACCTGAAAAAGTTCGACGAGCCATAACTAAATCATGTTTATTCATCAGGGAAATTTGAGGTAAAATGTTTGATCCTCATAAATTGTCGACATTACTGATGGAAATTGTTGTTACTTTGTGTGAGCTTGAAATGTATTCCCCACCCTCATTTTTTGATATAATGGTTCACCTTACTGTTCATCTTGTTAAGGAGACACAACTTTGTTGGCCAGCTTATACGAGATGGATGTATCCGATAGAACAATATATGAAAATATTAAAAGGGTACGTAAAAAGTAGAAGTCGATCAGAAGGTTGTATTGTTGAACGATACATTGTTAAAGAAGCTGCTGAATTTTGTACTGAATATATATCCAATGTTGATTCCATAGGGCTTCCTATGTCTCGTCATTCGGGAAGAATAACAGTATAAGGGATAATTGGAAAGAGAGTAATGACTATATCAAGGACAGAATGGGAGCAGACATAATTGTATGTTCTGCACAATGATGATGAGGTTCAACCATATGTTACAATACACATAGATCAAATATCTAGTTTGAACATCAATATGAATCAAAATTTGATAACACGAGAGCACAATCGAAGTTTTATAAGATGACTAAAAAATCACATTAACTCAAAGTTTGATATAGACTCCGGTTCAATTTCACAGAGATTGAGGTGGCTAGTAAATGGTTAGAGTTTAAATGTCTTTTCTTACACGGGTTATGTAATTAACGACTACACATTTTATACCAAAGATCAAGATGATGAAACCACTATGCAAAATAGCGGAGTCACTCTCGTAGCTGAAGTGATGCATATCTCAATTGCTAAAGACAAAAACCTAATATATGCAAATCTATCATATTTTAGGGTTATCGAGCATATATGGGAGTTAGATTACACAATGTTTCATGTTCTCATTTTTTGTTGCAAGTGAGTTGATAATAATAATGGTGTTCGGATTAATGAGTCGGGGTTCTTGCTTGTCGATTTTAATAGGGTGGGATACAAAGATGAGCTTTTTATTTTAGCGTCGCAAGCCCAACAAGTGTTTTATATCACTAATTATGCTCATGGTAAATGGTTCATTGTCCTATTGACCAATAAAATAAGTGATGATAACAATAACGGTGAAGATGTTGGTAATGTTACTTTCTTTACGACATCACAACCACGTGAAATTGATTCAATTGATGATAGTTTATATCTTAGAGACGATCAAGATGAGGGAATTTAGATTAATCCATCGTTTCGTATCATTAAAGGAAAAACAAATGTGAATCCCACCAGGAAAATAAGAAGGGCATCTTAAGGTGTGTAAGTGTTTTATATAAGCCATGTAATTTGAAATCATCGTGTAATTATACTAGGATCATGTAATTTAAGTGTTTGATCTGCCAGAGCTGAGTATTTCAACATTTAACTTGAACTATATTTGATTTTTTACTTATACTAAACTTGAAAAAGCTATGTTTGATTGGGCATTTTCCTTGAACTTGAATTGATCCCAATCTGTACTGATCATGTAATTTAGCATTGATTTATAGGTATTTAACTAATTATTTGAAGAAAAAAAATCCAAATATAGGTATTTTACAGGAACTGAAATTGCAATTTAGCATATTTAACTTAACTTGAATAATTTAAATTAAATTAAAAATAATTTACTGCGCTTGTTTCGTAAGCGTTGTAAAAGGCTTTCAAGAAATTAAATTACAAACATTTTACAGCGTTTGTTCTATAAGTGTTGTAAACAACTTTTAAAAATGCTCATATACAACGTTTTTAATCATTTACAACGCTTTTTGTCCATAAGCGTTGTAAAATGCTCAAATAGCGCTTTTATATAGTATTTTAAAGCGCTTTTTATATAGTCTTTTAAAGCGCTTGTTGTAAAAGCGATGTAATAAGGTTATATCGTTTAGCGCTTTTATATAGTCTTTTAAAGCGTTTGTTGTAAAAGTGTTGTAATTGGGTTAGGTCTTTTAGCACTTTTATATAGTCTTTTAAAGTGCTTTTTATATAGTCTTTTAAAGCGCTTGTTGTGAAAGCGTTGTAATAGGGTTACGCCTTTTAGATCTTTTAAAGCGCTTTTTAGACAAGTGTTGTAATATGGTCTTTAAGTAAACTAATAATAAGAAACTGTTTCAGTTTCTTCTTCATTACGTACTCTCCCTACGAACTTGACAGTGTGAAACCTCCTCATTTTCATTTTCGTTACTCTCCATACGAACCATACTGAACATCTTATCCCTCTTCATTACTATCCCTACGAACCCTCTTCACTAATATCCCTACAAACCCTCTCCATACGAACCCTACTGTGAACCCTCCCTATGAACCCTTTCAATACGTATTTATGCGCCCTCTTTTCGTTGTTCCTACTTAAGCGAACTCAGAGATTGTTGTTGTCAGGTATTGTATTTATTAATTTGTTGTTGTCACTAAACTGCATGTTGAACTTATACTGCTACTTAGACTACTGCATGTTGAACTTGTTGAAGTTATACTGAACTGATAATTATATTGTGTGAAATGTGTAGATAAATAGATTCCAACAATGATTTAGATCAACAAAATGATGAATAGTTGATAACACAATGTGTAAGTATATTATCACATTAAAAATTTTAAAATAATATTTTAAAAATGATATTGAACTTATATTTTAATCATACATGTATTTTAGGAGAATCTAGAACAATGTTTTGAAAATCAAGAGGAGAACAAACAAGTTAGTTGCAGGGACATACTTGGTAAGGTATTTAATGTTCCTGAATATTCTGGCCATGTAAGGGGTAAAGGATTTGGCGTAACTTCAAAAAGCTAATTTTTAAATGAGAAGCGCACAAATCCATCTAATGAGGAAGTAGTAGATAAGCCGAAAATCAAGAGGAGAACAAACAAGTTAATTGCAAGGACATACTTGGTAAGGTATTTAATGTTCCTGAATATTCTGGCCATGTAAGGGGTAAAAGATTTGGCGTAACTTTAAAAAGCTAATTTTAAAATGAGAAGCGCACAAATCCATTTAATGAGGAAGTAGTAGATAAGCTAAAAATCCTAACAGATCAAGTTGCATTTTTGGCGAAAAAGAATAAGGAAAAGCAACTTTCGGAATGTCAACGTGAAACACAACTAGATAGTAAAAAGGGTAGTTGCAACATTAGTTGTGAACGTCTTTCAGAGGTAATTAATTACTTAATGAAATAAGAAATTCATTCAACCTAATTGCTTCACATACTTATGTATTAACCATTGATTTAGGGTGTCTCATCCTGCGTGCTATATTTATCCTCCCCTACTCATCGCATGATTGGAAAAGGAACATTGTACAATACCTTGGGAGAAGTATTACATCATAATATGATCCCTATTGGTCGTGTTAAAGTGTCACATGTGATTGCTTTTGAACCACATGCACCATTGCCTATACTCGATAACGATGGAAATATGAAGTTTTTGGGAGAATCAATAGGTAGTTATGTGGCATGGTCCAAAAATTTGTTGGCATAGATACAATATGTTTAATTGCTATGTATGTTTAATTGTATGATTATGATTGATTATATTTAATTGCTGATTTTTTCGCTGTTAATGTTAATTTCACATTTATTTAGATTACAAAGTCTAAAAGGAATGATAAGAAGATTCCTAACAACGAATCAATCACTTCACCAGAAAAAGGTTTGACATATACATCAATTGAATATGAAATGATTAGCTTACTATAATAACTAACAAACTGATCAATCTCATTTTTTCAGATTCAAGCAAAAGCCACTGCACCACAAATCTGCCAGAAACTAGCCGCACCACAAAAGCTTCATGGTAAAAATAAATCTGGCAAAATTGAAAAACTGAATCGTGGAAAATCAGTTGTTGCTCTTAAAACAAGTCATCCACGCCTTTCTCGATTTTGGTCATGTCTTGATATACAAGCAAAAATGAATATGGACAGCAATGATTCACGTATCATACACATGGATAAAGGTATTTTCGAAGATGAGTATGAAGAATTACTTGATAAAGAGCACATATATGAATTTTTCAATCATAAGGAGCTGAGTGCTACTATCATCAGCATATACATTAGGTAATTGCATCACTGTCCATAAGCTAATTTGTTGGTAATTAATTTTAATTGCATCACTGCCACATTTATTGGTAATCAATCTAATTTGATATTTTCATTGAAGGTTTTTGTATGAAAACTTGGTGGGCATGCATAAATTGTCAGATAGATTTTTATTCTTATCTCCCCATAAGTTGTCCATGTTTAAACTCGATCTAGTTAACATCAAAAAATATGTCATTGATATACTTTTGGCAAATAAAGAGAAGGATAAATTGTTTCTTGCGCCATATAATTCAGGGTAATTATATATTCTTTATCTATATCTTTTTTAATTTATGATACTTTATCAATTGTGTAAACAAAGTTGCCAACCAAATTTTTGTTGTTGTAGCCAACATTGAGTGTTTGTCATCAATGTCACATATAAAATTATATACTATTTAGATCCATTGCACGATCATTATAACAATCACTCGGATATAAAAAATATCTTCGATACGTAAGTAATATTCATTTATTTCTTACATATATAAATAATGTGTTTGGTAATTGAATAAATAATCACATTTATTTTGATAATGCTTTACAAGTTTTCCACGTTAAAATGAGTGCTACAGTGTTGAAGCTTAAGTCAAACAACATCACATAGATTCCAATAAAAGTTTGAAATTTTTGTTATAAAACTTAATTTTATGCCTTTAAAATTTCATTTACAATCTATGCATAAATACTTATTGGCGGACATGTTTTATTTTATAGTGTCCTCGTCAAACTAACAACATAGACTGCAGATGCTATATATTGCAATTCGTGAAGGAGATTGTTGATATGAATCAAAATATAATTCCAGAAACGGTGCATTATTTTCATTATATTTGATTTTCATATATAAACTATATATATATATATATATATATATTTGATTCTAACTTATTTATGTTCAAAATATTATATCGCATAGTACTTTGACAACTCCAATTCAACATACTTTGAAAGTGATCTAACTGAAATAAAGGAAGACTGGTGTTAGTATGTGATCGAACTAAAAGTTATATAATTTGTTAATAGACGAGTTTCACATTGTAAACTATTATATATTGTATATTTTTGTGTGAACTGGTCATTATTTTAATTAGTTTATTTTATTTTTTGTTACTGTAGTGTAAAATAAGAAATTGTTGAGAAATTGACATGCTGGAAATTGCTGCTCATTATTTTAATTACTGACATGATTGTTGTTGTGCATATTTAATTAATGTTGTGAATATGTAATTGTTGTAAATATGATATTGTTGTTGTCAATATGTACTGAATATAGTACTGATGTAATTGAACCTGTTTTGATTAAAAAATTGCAAGTGTGTCAATATGTGCTTGAGGAATATATGATTTTGGAAAAAAAATGAAAGACAACGCTTCTTTAAAAAAAAATGACATTAAAAACTTGTTTATACAAACCAACGCTTTTTTAAAAATGCTATTAAAAAATGTCAATAAAATTTACAACGCTTTTAATAAAATGCGCTGTAAATGTCACCTACTATAGCGCTTTTTTTAGAAAGTGCTATAAAACTAGAATAAGAATGCACCTATTACGCCACTTTTGTGTAAAAAGCGTTGTAAAACTAGTATAACAAACGTGCGTTATATGCACCTATTACATCGCTTTTTAAGAAAAGCGTTGTAAAACTAACCTAAAAGAAATGTTTAGCACTATATATTACAACATTTTTTTATTTTAAGTAACGTTGTTGTATCTTTTAATAGCACTAGATACTATAGCGTTGTAAACAACTTAAAAAGACGTTGTAAAAGGTTATTTTTGGCGTAGTGATATATGTAAGACCCACATTTTTTCTTCATTAACGCCAGTTTCGAGGACGAAACTATTTAAGGCAAGTACAATGTAACATCCAGATATTTCATTTTATTTTATTTTTATATTTTACCTTATCAGGAGATAATTATTCTAAAAATTGTCGGTTACTATTGTAATGTGTTATTTTAATTTTTAATAATTAATAATAATAATAATAATAATAATAATATAATAATAATAATAATAATAATAATAATATAATAATAATAATAATAATAATAAAAGGAACTGTTAAAAACAAATTGATGTCTAGGTTGAAATATCACTTTCTCCATTTAATCCCATGTTCAACGTTCCCCACTCCACTTCTGTCAACGTTCCCCACTTCTGGTTTAAGGTTACCCACTGCTGCCTTAACGTTCTCCGCTTCTAGCTTAACTTCCCATACTTAAAGTTCATCCTTTTTGATAAAAAGGAAACAAAAACAAAACAGACATTTGCGATATAAAAAAGGGTTTAGGAGAGAAAAAGAGAGGAGTAACTCCATTCCCGAATTTGTTAAATCAGTATCAGAAAAACATCAATTGCGCATTCGTTAACCGTTAGATCGGTCTGATATTTGGACAGCAGGTTTGCAACATTCAGATCCACGTTTTCACCGGTCGGATCGACCACATGACGTTCAGAGAGGGAGAAACCATGCACGCACATCAGCAGGTGTGAAATGAGTGAGACAATAATTTGTGAAGCATAATTCTAGAAACAACTTTGTTAACGGTAAGGGCATCACTCCATCCGTTTTCCTACTTGAATTATATGTGACATAAATGTATTGTGATGTTATGTATTGGTTATGTTTGTGTGTTATCTTCAAAATGAATATTAATAATGGTTGTGCTTGATATGCTCAAATTGTGGAAAATGAATGTTATATTATACGTTGTTATAATGGTTGTGCTTGACATGTTGTGGTTATTCAAGGTGATTCCTTTGGGTCTAAACTAAGTTGGTTTAGAACAAGGTTGAATGATTTTGGACGCTCTGGTTGAGTGATCTATATTGTTACTAACAAAAGTGTCTACATTCATACATTCATAGTTGTGTGGTGCGTCCATAATTGGTTGGAGCCCACAGATCCTTGCGGGATTTAGAGTTAGTGGTGTTGCTTGGAAGGACCCACGAAGCTCGAGTTAGTGGTGTTGCTTGGAAGGACCCACGAAGCCCTTGCGGGGGAGGCGATATTCGGAATCATTACATTGGCATATAGATTAAGTAATAAGGTGTGTTTGGTATGCATTTACATTGACATATAGATTAAGTAATAAGGTTTGTTTGGGTATGCATTGATTAAAGTGTGATTAATCTTTTATAAAGATAAATGATACATTGTATCCCCTAATAATTGGTTGGTTGAAATAATGTTATTAACGATGTATATATTATACTGATAAATTTGTATACGATTGTATTTGTTCGTTTGAGCGAGCCAATGTCAATAATGAATGAGAATGTTAATAATGAATGATGTGGATATTATGGTCATGAATGTACCTACTGCTAGTTTCGGGTGAATTAATATGTGATATTGTACTTGTTTTTATTACTGTACCTCTTAATTGTTTGGGTGAATTAATGTTATTAATTATGTAGATATTGTAATGTTATATTTGTATTGTCACTGTACCTATTGTTGGTCGTTTGAGTGAATTAATGTTATTAATTACGTAAACATTGTACTGTTATATTTTCATTGTTAGTATATCTTTGGTGAGTTGTGATTTTAACTGTTAAATGAAGTAAATGATTTATTTATATTTTGCTATAACGACTATATATGCATGCATATTTGCTCTGTGTTTGTTATTTGGAGATGACCCTTATATTTGACAGGACGTCACATATAGTGTTATTTGAGCGAATAATATCACGATCAACCTAATAGGAGAAATGCGAGAAAGTACAATAGCATGCAGTTGGAGGCCCCAAGATACTTCTGTATTGGTGTTAGACTTGTTTGGTGAGTTTTCCACAAGTCCAAAGTTTGTGACCAACTAGGATTTATGTTTGGGTAGTCAAACGTCGAAAGTTTTGACTCTAGGAGTTTCTTTTGTTTAATGTATTAAATTACTTTTAGTAATTGCAAATACTCTGATTTATTATTTTTGAAATATAATTAAAATAGTTATTAAATGATTTTAAAGTAAATGAGTACTTAAGATAATTATAAATAAATAAAAATGAATTTGAAATTTTACGTTTAGAATTTTTGTTAGTTAATGTCCCAAAAAATCGGGATGTTACAATATATTTATCTCAGGAAGAAAAAAAATGATTTGTCTATTCAATAAGTTGTTTCTTTTAACTTATAGATTTGATGAATGTTTGATGTTTTTGGATTTGATGATAATGATGATGAGGAAGATAATGGTGAAGAAGAGAATGAAGATCAATTTGTTTTTGGATGGAAGAAGAATCTCAATTTTAATTTTTTATAAAAGAAATATGAAGAAAAGGATACGGAGATTGTGAATGGAAGATGATAAAGAGAAAAAAAGAAAAATGAAAGACTCAACTTAAATGGGATATATACTAAATATAAAGGATTAGAGCATATCAAATTAGAGAAGTTTTATGGAGAGAGGGTGAAATGGTTAAGTCTTGACCATACAACCATTTATGGATGATGATGATGAGTAAGAGTTATTTAAGTGACACATGATCACTTAAAAAAGTCACATAGTTTTTTCTTCTATTATTGATCATTCATGTATGGTTGTGTGATCAAGATTTAATGCGAGAATTATTTGTTTTTAAAATTTGCATGTCAATATCGTTATGCACAAGTTCACATCGTAATTGGCACATGTATTTTTTTAACGGTATTACGAAAAATGACTTTTCTATAAACTGACCATAACTTAAAGACTAAGGTTACAAATAAATATCATTTAAGAGAACAAATCAAAAAAAAAAAAAAAAAAAGAAAGAAAGACTTACAGACCTATTCAGAATTAAGCTAACTTTAAAAGATTAAAAAATGTATTTTTAAACTTAAAAAAATAAAGATCTAGAATAAGATGTGTGTTGGTGCTTTCCCCATTCTATAGAAAATCTAGGCTTAATTGCATTTTTGGTCCCCCTATTATAGGTGAAATTGAAAGTAGTCCCCCCATTTTGTTTGTCCCTAGTTTTAGTCCCAAACAGAATTTGAGTCCAAATCATGATGAGTTGTCATTTTTTAAATGACGTGTCAATAAAAGGGTGACATGGCAGACGTTTATGTGGAATAAACTCATTATTATATTATTTCTGATTAAAAAATATAATTTATATTTTTAAAAACCATTATTATAATTGTGACAATATTTTTAAAAATACAATTTAATTATTAAAATTAAGGTTAAAAGAAAAAACACCTAAAATCATGAACCCTAAACAAATCAAAATAAAAAACATTTCACTCATGAACCCTAAAATCATTCTGGATTTCTTCCTCCTTAACAACACGATCAACATGGCCTCCATCTCCCCCCTCAACATTGCACTCAACTTCCTCCTCAACAATTTCATCAACAAAGCTCTCAACTTGACCCAGTCTCTCCGCCCTTGCAATTTCAGACACCTCAACTTCTTACCGCTAGCCTATCACCTAGAGCCAAGCTTCGACCGCGACTGCTCATCACTTCTGGGCGCCTTCTTCCGCCACCCGAGATCCAAGTCAGCACCGACAAAGATCTCTTGATTCCTTGTGGCCGGGCCGGCTTGGAAGCAAGCTACATGTCGCCTATCTCACCCCCTTTCTTATTATTAGTAAGATAGGTTGCCCCTTTCCCCTTTCTCTAAGAAGAAGGTAAGCATCCATCACTGTCGATGTGGTACCCTCCCGTTTTTGGTTCCCATTGGGTTTACCTTGTTTACAGGTCGATCCCATGGCAACAAGAAAAAAAAAAGGCGATCTTGTGCTATACTCCAGTGATCTCTTTCCTACCGAGGCACGCAAACCCCCATCGTGTCCCAGATCACATTCCGTTAGGGTTCATGAGTGAATGTTTTTGATTTTGATTTGTTTAGGGTTCATGATTTTAGGTGTTTTTTCTTTTACTTAATTTTAATAATTAAATTGTATTTTAAAAATATTGTCACAATTATAATAATGGTTTTTAAAAATATAAATTATATTTTTTAATCAGAATAATATAATAATGAATTTATTCCACATTAAGCATCTGCCACATCACCCTTTTATTGATACGTCATTTAAAAAAATGACAACTGATTTGGACTCAGAATTATGTTTGGGGGACTAAAACTGGGGACAAACAAAATGGGGGGACTACTTTCAATTTTCACCTATAATAGGGGGACCAAAAGTGCAATTAAGCCAAAAAACTAAAGATCAAACAAAACCTTTAGAAATAAGAGTTTAATTACTTATATGTTAACACCATAACTATTCATAGAATTGATTTTAAAAATAATTTTGATAGAAAATCAAACATCTATATTAATTTAAAGATTGCAATTAATTTTCAGTTTTTAATTTTTTAAGTCCACAATATATATAAATTAAAGACTTAAATATATCTTTGGTTTTTGTAAATTAGCGTTATTTTAAAATTCAGCTATGTGATTTTTTTCTTCTTTCAAATGTAACCTTGTAAATTCAAATTGTGTTTTAAAATCAGTTCTGTTATTAGTGACGATTAAAAAATAGTGATATGACAAACAGAGAAGAAACAGAAAAGAAAAAAAAAATGTGACCTCATGTTGACAAAAATAAAATAAAAAAGTACAAAACTTACATAAATAAAACATATATACTTTCATTTCTTTTCATTTCGTCTTTGTAAGTTTGTAATTTTGTAAATTTTATCTCTTTTTCTGTTTTCCATTACATATTTTTTTAACGTTAATAGCACTTACAGTTTTAAAATAAAATTAAATGTAGAGTTAAAATTTTTTTAACGATCATAACTATTCATAGAATTAAATTAAATTAAATGAAAGGGCAAAATTGAGAAATTAAAATGCATAACGCATCTTTAATAGAGAATTGATTCAACTAGAATTGAAAAGACAGCGTGAAACAATTCTAAGATCGAGAATCGATTTCAGAATCAAGATTCAAATATTCTTTTAACTCAAAGAAATTAATTCTTACCTCTTAAACGTGCATATCCTTCACTCCAATGTATATAACCAAACACCTACTTAGTCAATATCTTTCGCACATTAAACAATAAAAAAGTGAGAGAACCTGTATTATTTTTCAAAATCCATTTAACATAGCCATTATTGCTTCAACAAATACATTTTGACTATTATTATTAGTCTTGACTCTTGAGACTGTAGCTTTATATTTGGAATTGGTGTGTCCTAATACGACTCTTCAATCTATAGAGTATTTTTAACAAGCAACATGTATGCAAACTTTAACTAAGCTAAACTTAAATATAAAACACAAACATATTCCATAGAGAAAAATATTTGGTATACACCCCCATTAAATGTATATAATTTGAGAGAAAAAATAAGACGGGATAAATCGATGATGAGATAAAAAGAGAGAAATACAAATAAAATAAAATATTAAATTAGTATTGAGAAAATTGAAGTCTATATATATCATTATCATTGTTGTTCCATAAAAAAGTGGCATCCTTCATAGTATTCTAGAGAAAGGAGAAGTTGGTTTTGTTTTGAAACCACACCATTTCAATCAAACCAAATCAACTTTTAGTAGATGTTTGGTAACGTGGTGTGAGCATACAAAGGCAAGGTGACCCTAATGCTACTACTTGTAGCTTCTCCTTTGAAGTGAAGTTGTGCTATGAAACCCAATGTTTCCAAACACACTTAATACAAAATTCACAATTTAACATAATCAAAAGATATTTCAAGATTAAAGTTGATTTCAATTTTCTATCAACATTTACATCACATAAAAAAAACACATTTCATTTAAACACTTGAGTAAGGGACGCACAAGGCTTGACTAAAACATGTTGAAAGCCATGATTCTGGAACAGAAATTGAATTTATTTTCACATCAAAATCGAAACAAGTGACAATGACTGAATTGCATACCCAGAATCCTTAACTTCTTCGCAACAAAGAGAAAGAACTAACAAAGTAACAAATGTGACAAAAATTGACTAATGAGGACTAAGCAATCTGTAATGTAAAAGAAATACTCGTAAATCAATAGCAACAATAGAAACATTAATACTAAAAATTAAAACATAACATAAAACCCTCTAGGAGCATAACTACGGTCCAATGAAGAAACTAACAAATATAAAATTCACCTAAAAAATTTATAAAATAAAATAATAACAAGAAAATTGAGGGTTTGAATATGAGATCTGAAAGATCTAACGGAACAACCTCCATTTATAATCCCAATCACAATCAGTAACCTGAAATTCATTACCCAATGAAGTTCCATTCTTGGATTTCAATGGAACCTTCAAATCACAACGAACCTTAGGTTTAACTTTCCCTGTCTTAAACAACCATAATTTAAACCTCACATTAAGCAAAACCTTAACATCAATTCCATAAACTCCATCTTTCATCTCATTATCGAACTCCGTAATCTGATCAGAACTCAAAGGAACAACTTGCTGACCTTTAAAAACAGGATTCAACAAACTCGTATTCTTATGGCGTTGAAAGAACGTTCCAAGCGTTTGTGAACCAAACCTAACATCTTTATAAAACGCAAGCGTTTCAATGTTATCGTAATAGATACCAACTCTTTTGTTAGGGTTTCGGATCGAGATGTTGAGTGCAAGATTGTAGTGAAGTGTATTGTTGTTTGTGAAATTGAATTGAGAAAGCGATGCATCGGTGACAGTGAATTTCAGAACGTTAGGGCGAACGATGAGCCAGAAGAGGAAACCGAGGATTACGACGATGATTATGATTGTGGTTAAGATTTTGCAGATTATGCTTAAGATGAAGTTGAAGATGCAGCCGCAACAGCCTCTGAAGCAACCGCAGATACAGCTGAGACAGCCGCAACAACAACCGTCGTCGTGGCGGCTTGAACGGCGGTGGGATTTCGGCGGCGGAATGGAAGGGCCGTAATAAGCGCCGTTTAATTGATTACCGGCCATGATCTTCTGCTGAGAAGAGAAAATAATTGATTCAAAATTTTCAAGACGTTGGTAAAGTGATTTATAAATAAATATTAATATATTGATAAGCTTCGTAGAGAAGGGTATAAAGGTAATTTTGTTGTTACCTGTGTAACTTGCAAGTTAGTGCGGCAGTGTAGTGCGAGTATAGCGCGTCAAGGGATAAGAATTTTAACAGAAACCACTGATATTGAGGAAAATATTGTGAAGGAATAAAAGGAAAATATTTGATGAGTACAAGGAAGTTGAATAATTGCGTTTGATTTTAACAACAGATTTCGAATCTTTTGAGTTAGGAGAGATAGATATGAATCAATCTTCAAAATAACGTAAATCTCTATATTTATAATAAAATTAATTAATTGAGATTTCAAAGCGTTTTTTTTGGCTTTTGGCTTTTGGCTTGGACCAAACTTTCATGAAAAAATCATTTGTACCTCATTTTATTTAAATAGATTTTTGTTTTTAGATATAACTTTTCAAACATAAAATAAAAAGTTAGATTCACCCGGAAAGATCCTTAAGTTTTATTTATCATTAAAAAAATTGATGATTATATTCATTTGACTCACTATTAGTTTTATTAACTAATATTTACTTTTTAATTTATATATAATTTTAATCTCTACAACTATAATATCCTTTTAAATTTTGTAACTTTTCTGTTTTGATTATTCACCTTAAAAAGATTTTGTGTTTTTGTTTTATTTCAATTCCTTTAATTATAATATTTTTTTAATCAACCTGTGTGATCCAATAAACTAATCTTATTGATTAAACAAATAATTTTAAAATTTGCAGAAACTATTTCTAAAAAGAACTATCTCTAAAAAAAACTTACGGTAAATAATTAACAAATGTTTAAAATACACTATCCACTGTAGAATATAGATTATGTGGTTTTATAATTTAAATTTATTAACTTAATTGCAGTTTTGATCTCCTTATTTTAGTTAAATGACTAAAGTAGTTCCCTGTTTTATTTGCTCTCTATTTTTTGTCTACAAATAGAATTTTGATTCATTTTTTAAAGCTGCACTACATTATTTATGATTATAGATATCAGGTACAATTTTGCAATACGATATCTTGATACATGTGACTTAAATAAACGCAAAAAAAATGAAATTTTATCAAATTTTGAAACAAAATTATGTTTGAGGACCAAAATTGAGGAGAAATAAAATAAGAGACTACTTTCGCAGTTAAACTAAAATAAAAAGATTAAAACTACAATTAAATCAAACTTATTTTATTCAAATTTTAAAGCATTGTTGACCATTGACTCCGATGCTTGGACCAATCTTTAAAAATGAAATAGTAAAAAGCCATAATTAAATTAAATACTTTACCATTTAATATTATTACTCTCTCGAAGCAAAACTTTCTAATTATGATATTTTATTATAATAGTTATTACATTAATTAATTTATTGAAACTACAGACTTATTTTAGAAATAAGAGAATTAATAAGTAGTATTTTTAAAACAATGATATATAATATAGGTGAATTTAGCGGGGCTTATATTTAAGATAAAAAATTTATGATGATTTTTGCTTCTAGATAATACTAGAGGGAGTATAATATAGAGGAAACTTAAATAAACTATTGGTAATTAATTATTTAATTTATCAAAAAAACAATGATCAGAACTTTTTCTTTATAAATTTTTCTTTAACAATATAATTTTTAATCTAAAATTTAAATTTTAAAACAAACAACACAAATATTAAAAGCAGGGCGATTCTAGAACTCCATAAATTAGGAGCTCGACTAAAAAATTATAACAATTTTACGTATAATTAAAATTAAATACTTATTTTTTTGAAAAAAACAAGAGTAAAATAAATGTAATAGTATTATTAGTGTAAAATATTCAATGACTCTGCTGATAATTAATATAATTGACAATTTTAATGGAGTATTGTCTTCAACAACAATTTTTTTATTTATAATACTTAAATTTGAGATATTATTTAAAAAAATTGATTTTAATTCCACTGTAAATGAATGTAATGTTTCTAACAAATAGTTAAACAATATATACAGAGATATTATTAAATATAATATATACTCAATCTATTTTGAATATGAAAAAAAAGTTGAGCTAATAAAATTAATATATTTGACTTAAAATTTGGACTAAATATATTTGTTTATCCGTTTTCTTTTATATTTAATATAAGAGGAAACATGTAATAGTAATAAATGCAGTATTATTTAATAATAAATGCAATAGTAATGAATTTTTTTAAAGAAAAATACAAATGTATGATTATATTATATTTTAAGTTAAAAAAAAATAAATACTACCATAATTAACTTACATATTGTGTCTCTTAAATAGAAATCTAAGACAATTTAATATTATCAACATTTAAGGTTAAAATTTATGCTATTAGAATGCTTATCGCTTAATATTTATATATATTGTCTAAAAGAATGATATATATATATATATATATATATATGATCTACATGAAGAGGGGTGTCTCTGCCATGCGTGCTCCATGTAGGTCCGTCTCCTATTAAAAATATAATCCTTTATATTAACATAACATAGGTATTTATAAAAATGAAATAAGCTAATAAATAAAACATAATAAATTTGTGTCTACCACTACAACACACAATGACATTGAAATGAAAATATTAAATTAATTAAAATTATTTATTATTTAGATTAACAATAATAGTTGAACTGTTATTGTAACGAAATAAATAAATAAAGAACACTAAATAATTGATACAAATAAATATAATACAAAGTTATAAATCAACGGAAAAAAGTTTATAATTATAATTTCATGTGTAATTATTGTTATCCCAATCCTAATTTTATTTGAGTTATTTTCTTTTAATTCAATTACCAATTTCTTTACTAAAACTATTTGGTTATTCGTAATTAATATTTTTTCCTACATTACAAGAAATTTTGAATATATGGGACACTTCGTTTGCGACAGGTAACACAAAACTGCCTTTAGTTGAGCTTTTACCACGATTCTTGCTTCACACAACAATTTTTGTAACAATACTTGCTTAATTTCGTCTCCTGTATTCCTATTTTCACAAGCCCCCCCTACAAATCCCTTTTCTCACATGCAATTAATTTTTGCCCTCTAAAAAAATTTCTATCCTAAAATTCTGAAACCCTCGCACACTAAACTCTCAAATCCCCTAATTTTATCAAAGACCTCCAATATGAAACTCTAAAATCCTCAAAATTTCTCAAATCTTCCAAATATTTTGGTCTCTCATTTTTTGAGAAGTTCAAAGGCTATCCTTTTTATAATGAATTAAAGTCAGAGCTATGTCGCACTTAACTTCACATTATTTATTATAGTACATTTTCTCTTATATAAATATGAAAACTTTTTTTATTATTACCTCAATTTTTATACCCACGTAACAAGGTGTTACATCAGACTTTCTAGTGAAAATTCTTTTGTTTAATGCCTGAAAGAATTTCTAAAATCCTTTCAAGTAGGGGGTTGTTTGTGAATAATAACAACAATTTGATATTGTTCATCTAAAATCATTCCTTCAGATATGATATCATGAGCTATCTCATAAATATATAGGATTGAGTTTCCACAGATCTGTCATCGGTCATCGGATACTTAAGATAGTGGCTCATAGTATACCTTTTAGCCTTTGCTTCCTCGATATTATATTTTTTTCTTCAAAACATCTTAAATATCTCTAGCAGTATTGTTGGAATTGTAGTAATCATACAAATCATCAGCAAGTCCATTAAGAATATAATTCTTACAAAGGTAATCATTATTTTCCCAGAGATAATTCAACAACTTTCTTATCCTTTTCTATTTGTCCACTTATTTCTAGAAATTGAAATATTATCATTTAAAATGTTGGCAACCTTTTTCATAGTTAAGAAAAATAACATCTTTTGTTGTCATCATTTGAAGTGACATCCCTCAAATCGTACAATTTGTTGAAATAAGAAATAACCGAACCATATCCAGTAATTTCTTCGACAGATGTGGTAGAAAGAAAAATCTTCAAGTTGTTGTTTTTGAGTTTCGAAAAACAACTTTGTAAAATAATTTTCAACCATCGAAGATGTTACCGTGTTGAGTCACATATTAGGTTGCTCTCTTTAAGATGTTTTATTGTATTGCCAAAAATTATGCAAGGTAAACTATCAACCACGATGACCCCATGATAAAACAACTCAATTAGATTATATTAGTATTCTAGTGTATCTTAGAGAATTGTTCTAGAATTACAACGTCTAAATATGACGGTTAATGCCACCTTTAATATGGTATTATGATCAATCGAAAACCTTAAGGGAAATTTTTTTCGGTAAAGGGACAAAAAGAAAATTTGGTGCGAATTAGAAAAAGCAAGAAGAGAGAAAACTCAAATTTATTTCGGAGTTTTGGTGTGATATGTGAACTGAGTGGAACCCTCTATTTGTAGAGGAATTCTACATTTGTTATGAGAAAGTTCAGCAAGAGCGATTTTTGACCAATTCTCTAAAAAGGAATCGATCAACAAAAAACTAACATGCAACATAGGAGGGAGGTGGGGCAAGACTTGATCACGTGAAAACTAGCAAGGAGAAGTGAAATTGAAAGGAGGACTCAAAACACACAAAAAATGTGTAAAAAAAAAAAATTCGGAGAAAGAAAATCACATGCAATGAAAAATAAATTTTTTGTGTTTTAATAAATAATACAACCCTAGCTTTGCCAAGACTAGACGACAACACATGTAGTGCTCCGTTTGAGCGTATTCTCAACCTTTGACAAAATTGGGTAAGACTTGATTGGTTTGAGAGAAATAAAAAAGAGAGTTAAAGAAGAGAGAAGTCGAAGAGAAATGATAAACTTCTCTTACTTGATTTCCAAGAGGTAGAAAGAGACCCAAAATTTGTGGGATCTACATCTTTTAGCTTTCTTCTCTCCATTGCTGAGAAAGCAAGAAGAAATGTGTGTGTTTTTTTTTTTTTTTTACTTTCTCAACTGTAGTATCCCAATTTTGTCCATTTTTATTTTAAAAATAAAATCAAAAGGAAATATGTATTTAAAAAAGGAAATAATAATTACAATAAATAATTTCATTATGTCTCAAATTATAATTTTAATTTACAATTACAATCAAATTTAAACCAAATTAAATCAGTCTGCTTTTGTCTATGTCTTGTTGTTGTCCTTATTGCTGCCTTTCTGTCTCTGATGCAATATCATGGTTGAGGCATTAGCCTTTGCTTTGTAACTAATTAGAGAAACAGAAAAGCATAATTTTTACTAGTCAGTCTTAGTATACATGGTAAAAACTAAAAGACAAAATTTTGAGTTTAAAAAATAAACTAAGGGACAAATTAAAGCTCAGCAACAGAACAGATCAAAACAAATAAGTAAAAACCATGAATGCATCAAAGGTGTAGAAAAAACGCAGATGATGAGCAAAGGAAATGAAACATCAAACAAGAAATTGATGGAGAAGGACAAAGGCAAGCAAGAAAACAACTAAACAGATAAAAAACTCTATAAATACACCTTATCAAAATTTCAAAGAGAGAGGGGGGGGGGGGGGGGGGATCTGAAAAAAAACACTACTGATATTAAAAAATCACATATAAAGAAGAGAGTTTTAGTTTTTTTTTCGAAAAGAGAAAAAAATTTAGAAAATGAGAGATTCTGAAATAGAAAACAAGAGACAGAGAATATTACAGCCACTCTAACTTCCACTGGTAACCGCTGCAACCACTATCAACCGTTACACCCCGCCATCTTCTTCTTCTTCACCACTATATACAAATTTGTGTCTCTCAAGTTAGTCTTTGTTCTTCATCTCTTTTAATATAGTGTTTCATTTGTTTTGTAGTTTATTTGTTGAAACTTTAGTTTCATTGCTCAATATCATTTTTTCATTTGCTTTGCTGCCTTTTGTCTGAATCTGAGGTTATTATTTAAAATTTCAAATAATATATTGGAAGTTGAAATTTGTCTTGAAAGATGAATCCCGTAAAAGCAACTAGTAGCCAGCTTGCATTTGCTTTTGATCATTTTGTGCAGGATGAATATGCATAGGCATAGCATAGGCATGGCACAGTGTGCTTCTACTTTGCACTTAAATTCTTAAGTTTTTATTCTTTTTGTTATCTTTAATTTTTAGTTTGTTTGTAAAAAAAATCTTGCCAAAATTAAAATAAGATAAATCTTGTTTTAAGTTATTATAATATGAGTTATGATAACTTAATAATTCTGAAATTTTTTATTTTGAATACATTAATAATTATTAAAATTTAACTAGATGTGTTATCTTTTTAATTTAATTTTTGAGTTATTAGGACACAAGTTGCGACAACTTGGGCGCTTCTAAATCTCAACTTATAAATTAATAAATTAAAATTCATAAATAAATTAATAAATAAAGATAATTAGAGGTTAACTAAGAATGACATCCTTTAATCCATGAGTAGAAGTACACAATTTACACAACTTGATAAATGTAAAATTTATTTTTTTAAATAAATAAATATAAAATTAAAAATTTGATTTATTAGATGTAACTCTTTTTTATCTCTGAGTTGTTAAAACACAAGTTGTATTACTTGGTAGTTTTGAAACTCAATTTAAAAATTGAGAATAATAAAAATTAGATGATTAAATTAGATGTGACATCTTTTTTATTCCTTGAGTTTTGGGACACGAGTTGTACAACTTGATCGTCTTAAAACTCATATTTTAAAGTATCTATTTAAATCAAACTCTTTTATTTTCTATTTTGCCAAAATATTTTTTTATCACAAAACAATTTTCTTTAAAACACACTCTACACATCCGTTTTTTTAACCAAGAACTACGTAGTTTTGATTTCTCCATCGCACCGGGAGATACGTAGGAGCAAGATCACATTCTTGTCAAGCACATAAATAAAATTTTCTTTTTTTTGTCCTTTATTTGTTAAGTACATATTTATTTCAAAATCATGTTTTAAATATAGTAATAATTGTCGTTCATATTAATAATAAAGAAAAATAAATATACTTAAGTTAAAATTAATTTTGCACAATTAATTATAGGTAACCGTTTTTAACGGATGTCGTAGGGGCTAATACCTTCTTCCCTATGCATAATCGACTCCCGAACAAAATTTTGTTTCAAAGACCATTTTTTCTATTTTTAAGGGTTTCCCAATATTTTTTCTGTTTTAAAATAAATTTTGGTGGCGACTCTATTGAATTCGAGAAACACTCGAAATTTTAGGCTGCGACATCAACTTGTCCTTGTGATCGATCGATTATTGTTTTTGTGAATGCAAACCATTTTGTGTTCTTCTGATTTTGCATCACAACATCTACTCTAGTGCATTTATTAATTTAATTTAATTATTTATTAAACTATCAAACTTTTTTTTAGCACAATTAATGAATGTTAATTTAATTTATTAGAATTCTAATATTATTTGACTTTAATTTCAACTATCAGACTTTTTTCATGGGGATTCGACTATTAGACTTCAATATTACATAAGCATCATATAATTAATTAATAGATTGCAATAAAAAAATTAATAATTAAACTAGAAGTTTAAATAATTATGTCAAATAATTTTAAATTTAAATTAATAAAAAAAATAAATTATTCTAATTAATTAAACTACAAAGATAGTAAGTTAAATAATTTAATAAAAAATTAATTAAATTCAAACAAAAAATAAATTAACTTTCATGAAAGGTTTAGGAGTATTATCATATTTTAAAAAATAATCAACACTTCTCTCTTTTCTATTTCTTTTATCTTTCTCTTGTATCAAACAATACTTCAAATCTACTTTATTTTTTACTTATTTTACTCATATTTATCTCTTATCATACTATTTCTCATCTCTTTCTCTCTTCTCACTTTCTCCTCGTAACCAAACATTACTAGTTATGTAGGACTTCTTCATTTTTTTTTCTTCTTCATGTTCTTCAATTCATAGAACACTAGCTCTATTCCAACCCTTAGTTTTTAAAGTAGCGTCAAACGCTTAAGTTCGGACCTTTGCATAATAAATAAGATTCAAATTCAACAAAAATAATTTACGGTTTTAAACTCTATCTCTAACATTAAATTTATGCACAATATTTTCGTCTCTATATTTGTTCACCCGATTCTATGATCCTTATATTATGTGCATGTCAAAATTGATGCCGATCCTGATTTGATATCACTTGCTGTCAGCATTAGTTATAATTGTCCATAGTCAGTTATCATAATTCCTTTCCTTATACGATTCTCGTGTATTTATGTCTAGCTTGATCTTAGGTTCCAATTGATAAACAATCATATGTATATTTAGGTGTGTTATGTGAATGAAGTACACATAACATTCGTCATCATTCTAATTCTTGACTAATAATTTGTTCTTTGGTCTCTCAAGGGAGGCAGTGGAAATCCCTATGTGAAGTTAGCCATGGTTAAAATGCGCTAATTTTCACACCACGTTAGCCACAATCATAATCGTGTAAAATTTCAAACAAATGATCCAAAATATTATTAAGAAAAACAAAAGGCACTTGTACCAAAAAAAAAAACAAAACAAAATGCACAAACAACAAATCAAGAACTAAGCGATACACGTGAAATGAAAACCCTCAAAAAGTAACGTCGCACGTGGTGGGTTCAAACACATTAAAGACCTTTGTCCCATTAGAACCAAACGGAACATCAAGTCCACATTTAATATTCCCCTTAGTATACCCACCAATAAAATCACCAAGCCTGAACCTAATCGTAAAGTATAGTTTCACATCAATCCGAAAAATCCCATCTTTCTTATCCCGTTCAAAATCAGAACCCATATTTTGATCAAAAACCACAACACGTTTCCCGGAAAAAACGCCGTTCATACTGTTCGTACTTTTCGTGTATTGACGAAATGAATTTAACCACGTTATAACGTCCGTTGAAGCGAACCTTGTTCCATCGTACGACACGTGTCCCTCCACTTTATCGTAGTAGATGTTGAGTTTTTTGTTTGGGTTACGAGCCGTGAAGTTGAGTACGAGGTTGTAACGGAGGGTGTTGTTGTTGTTAAGGTAGTTGAATTGCGTGAGTTTGGCTTCTTTGACACTGAATTTGAAAGCGCGTGGTTGAACGATTAGCCAAATAATGAGGATTATGAGAACAACGAGGATTATGATTGCTATTAGGAGCTTCCAAATTATGTTGAAGAGGCAGCAACAACATCTTCTACTGCGGTTGTTGGGTTGTGCCACTGCCATACAAATATTTTGAGCTTTTTTGTATGTTTATAAAATTGAGTAAGTGGTGTCACTGTTTTTTCTTTTGAGAAAAGTTAGGCCTTGTGCCTTTTTAATGTTTGGATTTGAGTGAAGGAAAAGAAAAATGAAGTGTTTTGTGGTGAATGGAAGGAGAGGGGGTATATATAAGTATGAAAATAATATAATTAAGGGCGTTGAAAAATCTATTGAAACTTCAGAACATGTGTGCGCTTTTATTAATGTTATCCACTTTAATCTACATTAATTGAAACATAAAGAAAAATAATATAAAAATGAGAGCTGATACATGGTTTTGTTTTATAAATTACTCAATTGGTAACAATAACAACATCCGTATCCGAGATTTGAGTTGGAAATTAAATTTTATTTTTCACACTTTAATCAGTTTAACTAAACAAATTTCACGTGCACTATGCCAAAAATAATATTTTATAGTGTATTTTTTACACCACTTTTTAATTAAAAACGTTGTTGTATAATATTTTAAAATTAATGAAAGATACAATAACGATTTTCTGATAAGTGCTTTTTGCAAAAACGCGGTTGTAGGGTTATAATATTTACAGTGTTTTTGCTGAAAGCGCTGTTGTAGGGTCACTAGCGCTTTCACATAATGTTTACAATGTTTTTTAGAGCGCTTTGTATACAAGCGATGTAAAATATAGTACTCTCATATTATGTTTACAACGCTTTTAGAGCGCTTTTACATAATAACAAGGTCTTTTAGAGCACTTTGTATATAAAACATTATAAAATGATGAATATTAATAAAAAATCATTTCCTTTAAATAAATAAAAATATATTTAATAGGTTATCTCTCTAATCCTACGAACACTCCTCTATTGTGCATCCTCTTTTCGTTGCACCCTTTTCTATTGCTCCTCTACTGTGCACGAGTTTCTACTGAGTGATTGTTGTCTCAAGTATTGTATTTATTAATTTGTTGTTTTCACTAGATCTGATAAATTGTTACCTGATAAATCATATAAAATGTTACCTGATAGTAGATGGCATAACCTTGATAAATCATATAAATTGTTACCTGATAAACCATATAAAATATGTTATTTTTTGAAATTTGTTCGATCTGTTCTATTTTGAAATCAGACTTGTATGTATAACCTTGGACCTTGGTTTCCATTTTCCAAAATTTGACTTTATATACTATTGATTGGTATAGTGTTATTAATAGCTTATCATTTGCGTAACACTGCATTCATATAGGTCATATAAAATGGACCGAAAATTGATGTTTGTCAATCGATTGTCAAAAGAGTATGAAAATAGAGTGACGGAGTTTGTTGAGTTTGCATTGAAGAATGCAAAAGGCCCAAATAGAATCATTTGTCCTTGTTTAAAATGTTGTTTTGGAAAATGCGTTAGAGAAGATCAATTGGAAGGACATTTAGTATGGCATGGAAATTGATCAAAGCTATACATGTTGGATAAGACATGGTGAGAAAAAAAAGGGAACACTAATTTTGAGAATGGTTCGACATATGCTTCAAATGATTTCGACACAAATACATATGAGCAGGAACGGGTTGACGAGATTGCCAAAGCAGTTGAAGAAGATCTTCGGGATTGTCCTAAAATGTTTGAGAGTTTGTTAAGTGATACAGAGAAACCATTATATAATGGTTATACTAAATTCACAAGATTGTCGGTGATATTAAAGTTGTACAACTTAAAAGCGATTAATGGATGGTTTGATAAAAGCTTCATATAACTATTAACACTCCTAAAAGATATGTTACCAGATGATAATGAACTTCCCAATCGAACCTACGAGGCTAAACGAATTTTGTGCTCTATTTGTATGAGTTATGAAAGGATTCATGTGTGTCCTAACAATTGCATTTTATTTCAAAACGAATATGAATTACTAAAGGCGTGTCCGAAATGCAATGTCTCTCGATATAAGAAGAAATAATCTACTTCAGCAAAAGTCGTGTGGTATTTTTCTATAATACCAAGATTTAGGCACATCTATCGTAGTGAAGAAGATTCAAAACATTTGACATGGCTTGCAGATGAAATAATTAGAGATGAAAAGTTTCAACACCTTGCAGATTCTCCACAATGGGCAAAAATTAATCACGACTATCCTGATTTCAGGAGAGAGTCAAGAAATCTACGACTTGCACTTTCTAATGATGGAATGAATCCACATGATCTTCAAAGCATCTCACACAACATGTGGCCTGTTATTTTGTTGATTTGTTTACCTCCATGGTTCTGTATGAAGCGTAAGTTTGTGATGTTTTCTCTGTTAATTTATTGACTCAAACAATCGGGGAATGATATCGACGTATACTTAAATAATTTCATTGAAGATTTAAAAAATGTATGGGAGACAAGTGTGGAAGTTTATGATGAGTATAAGAAAAAATATTTCAATTTGAGGGTTACGTTGTTCGACACAATTAATCATTTTCCAACATATGGTAATTTATTAGGATATAACATTAAAGGTCAGTGTGCATGTCCTATATGTGAAGATAGTACATATTGGATGCGATTGAAATACTGTAAGAATAACCCATTTCTTGGACATCGTAGATTTTTACCTTTTAGTCATCAGTATCGTGGGTGGAGAAATGCACTCAATGGAAAATCAGAGGAATGTATTGCTCCTTTAGCACTGACTGGATATCAAATATTTTAAAAAGTACAAGGTTTGATCAATAAATTTGGAAAACCTTTTGCGGGAGAGCTTGTCAAAATTGGGTGGAAGAAAAAGTCAATTTTCTTTGAATTGTCATATTGGAAGTCATTTTATATAAGACATTTTCTCGATGTGATGTATATTGAAAAAAAATGTATTTGACAGTGTTATTGCTACGTTACTCAATGTTCCAGGAAAGTCTAAGG
This sequence comes from Cicer reticulatum, assembly GCA_002896235.1. Taxonomy (NCBI): domain Eukaryota; kingdom Viridiplantae; phylum Streptophyta; class Magnoliopsida; order Fabales; family Fabaceae; genus Cicer; species Cicer reticulatum. The sequence goes on from PGWS01036502.1 coordinate 173,788, forward strand.
ATGACATCAATGCAAGATTGGGCTTGGTCGATATGGAAATAAGAAATGAATTGGGTCCCGGAAAGAAAGGAAATCACACATATCTACCTCCAACCGCTCATACTCTATCCAGAAAGGAAAAAAATTATTTTATGTAAATTTCTACATGAAGTTAAAGTTCTAGAAGGATACTTTTCAAACATTAAAAATTTAGTTTGTATGAAAGACCTCAAGTTAAATGGTTTGAAGATCCATGATTGTCATGTTCAATTGGAGCATTTGCTTCCAATAGGTATATTCGTTCCATTTTTACTTGAAAAAGTTCGACGAGCCATAGCTAAATTATGTTTCTTCTTTAGGGAAATTTCTAGTAAAGTGATCGATCCTCAGAAATTACCGACATTGCAGAGAGAAATTGTTGTTACTTTGTGTGAGCTTGAAATGTATTTCCCACCCTCGTTTTTTGATATAATGGTTCACCTTAGTGTTCATCTTGTTAAGGAGACACAACTTTATGGGACTTCTTATATGAGATGGATGTATCCGATAGAACGATATATGAAAATATTAAAAGGGTGCGTAAAAGGTTATATTGTTGAACGGTACATTGTCGAAGATGATGCTGAATTTTGTACTGAATATTTATCCAATGTTGAATCCATAGGGCTTCCTATGTCACATCATTTGAGAAAAATAACAGGAGAATGGATAATTGGAAAGAAAGTAATGACTATATCATGGACAAAATAGGAGCATACACAATTATATGTTATGCACAATGATGATGAGGTTCAGTTGTATGTTACAATACACATGGATCAATTATCTAGTTTGAACATCAATAGGAATTAAAATTGGATAACACGAGAGCACAATCGAAGTTTTATAACATGGCTAAAAAATCACATTAACTCAAAGTTTGATATAGACCCCGGTTCAATTTCACAGAGATTGAGGTGGCTAGAAAATGGTTCCACTTTACATGTCTTTTCTTACACCGGTTATGTAATTAACGGCTACACATTTTATAACAAAGAACAAGATAATTAAAACAATATGCAAAATAGCGGAGTCACTCTCGCAGCTAAAGTGATGCATATCTTAAGTGGAAAAGACAAAAACCTAATATATACAAATCTATCATATTTTGGGGTTATCGAACACATATGGGAGTTAGATTACACAATGTTTCTTGTTCCCATATTAGGTTGCAAGTGGGTCGATAATAATAATAATGACGTTCAGATTGATGAGTCAAGGTTCTTGCTTGTTGATTTTAATAGGGTGAGATACAAAGACGAGCCTTTTATTTTAGCGTCGTAAGTTCAACAAATGTTTTATGCCACTGATCATGCTGATGATAAATGGTCCATTGTCCTATCGACCAATTAAATAAGTGATGATAACAATAACGATGAAGATGTTGGTAATGATATTTTCTTTGCGACATCACAACCACGTGAAGTTGATTCAATTGATAATGGTTTACATCTTAGAGGAATTTAGATAAATCAATCGTTTCGTATCATTAAGGGGCAAACACATGTGAATCTCACCAGGAAAAGAAGAAGGACATCTTAAGGTGTTTAAGTGTTTTATATAAGCCATGTAATCTAAACTCATCATGTAATTTATACTAAGTTCATGTAACTTGAACTGCTAGAACTAATTTCATGTAATTTATGCTTAGCAATCTGTTTCACCTGCCATAAGTGAGCATTTAACATTTAGTTTGAACTGTATTTGATTTTCTGCTTATACTGATTTTCTGCTTAAACTGAACTTGAACTTGAAAAAGCTACGTTTAGCTGGGCATTTTCCTTGAACTTGAATTGATCCCAATTTGAACTGAGCATGTAAAACTAGTATAAGAAGCGCGCTATATATGCACCTATTACAACGCTTTTCTAATAAAAGCATTGTAAAACTAGTCTAAGAGAAGCGCTGAACGGTCTATATTTATACCTATTACAACACTTTTTTATTTTATTTTAAATAACGATGTTGTATCTTTTAACAACACTATATACTACAACGCTTAAAAGAGTTGTAAATGGCTTAAAAAAGCGTTGTAAAATGCTATTTTTGACGTAATGTATAATCACATGATCAAACATACCGTGTTTAGGCACATAAATAAAAGAAATATATTTCTAATAATAATAACAAATTTACTTTTACTTTTTTTTTTAATTACCATTTAAAACAAGTGTATCTTTTGTATGTATACCTATTTATATTAATAACATACAAGACTAACGCAAGACTAACGCATGTATAACCACTCCGCTATATGAAATAAAAGTAATACCAAAGAAAGATAATAGTAATAATATACGTAGTAAAAAAAAATAATAAACCACTATCTTGGTTTTTGAATGTACATTGCGATTTTATTTTAGTCTCTTACATAATTAAAAATTCAAATTAGTATTTGACTTAACCAAACGTTTGTCAATTTTGTCTCAAATGTAAAACTGATTGTTAATGTGTTGTCAAAAACGATTACATGACATCTAACGTGTTACTGTCTCTTCCACATGTTTATTCAACAAGACAGACCAAAATAATAGTAAATTCAACATGGTTTCCAAAAAAACTCTTCATCTTTTTCATTTTATTTTCATCTTCTCTAACCCTAAAATTGCCCCCAATTTCTCTATTAAATGTCTATGAAGTGCTTCATCATTTGCTAGTTTCTCCAACTTTATTCCTCTCCAAAACTTCCTAATTGTAGCTACTCTTAGAAAATTTTATTTTTTTTATCCTCTTTTTGTCTTCCAATTTCAGTATTCTCCTTTTTGAAGGTGTAAAATCCATATGAGATGGAAAAGAGAAGGAAAAAAGGGATGAGTATCAAATGTAGAGAGAATAAAAGATGGATGAAGTTACAATTGAAAAATGGATTAATTACAGTTTTGGTCCCCCTATTTTAACTGATTCGTGAAAGTAGTCCCCCTATTTTGTTTCTCCCCAGTTTTGGTCCCTCAAACAGAATTTTGGTAAAAACTTGATGCAAATTTCATTCTTTTTCCATTATTTAAGTCACACAATGCTTCAAGATCTTCATTGCAACAATTGTACCTGAAATCTATGATTATAAATGTGTAGTATGACTTTAAAAAAATAAATTTCATCAAGTTTTAGACCAAAATTCTGTTTGGAGGACCAAAACTGAGGAGAAACAAAATAAGGGGACTACTTTCGTGATTCAGCTAAAATAAGGGGACCAAAACTGCAATTAAGCCTTGAAAAATTGAAATCTTAGAAAATAAACTACCCACTGCTATCATGGACGAAATCTTGAAAAAATTGATTCTTTTTTGTGTGGATATGATGAATTTGTGAATTCTTTTTTGAACGAATCTTAACTGGTTTTTTGGTTTTGTCTCAATGTTGTGCTATGTATTTTGGTAAAAGAATATATTTCTAAATTAGTAATTTTATTTAGATTGTATTGAATGCGACAACAATTAATGGAGAACAAAAATAAATTATTTTTGTTTCTTAAGGGGATAATGATTTAGTGGCATAGAAAATCAAACTTGCCATTTTTTTTTTTTGGATTTTAAATATGTTTATGGGGAATTTGTTGACAAAAAAGAGTTTGTTTAGACGTCATTTTAAATTTATTTTCATTTTAGTCCATGTCTAGTTAAATATATATGTGGAAGTGAGATGACACATCATACTATACTATCTTATAACATGTATAGGTCATTCAATAACAAATGTTACATAAAAATTAATGTATAATGTTTGGATGAATAGGAGATTATTTTGAATTTTTTATTAAATTAAACTAAAATATAAATGCTCTACTAACTCAGATACTAAAAATTATAATTTATACTCAAATTATAAGAATTCATTTCGATGTCACTTTAGCTGTTGACACATTGGACCATGAATTATAAACAAGTGGACACGCTGGACCATGAATTATATTTTAGACTCTTCGAAAATTCCACTGAAGACCAAAATTGTCGTTATTTTGTTGACCACAAACACTATGACAATACAACTGTCATAAAAATGTTACCACTATGACAACCACATACATCCAATGCTCTATAGATTAAACATTTGATATTAAAAGGATAAATTTCAAAAAATTTAATTTTTATTTTACATGAAATTTAAAAAATAACTACACTTAATTAACGCTTTTAATAATTTTGAAAGTAGGTTCTTTTTTTTATATAAAATGATTGAAAGGATTGCATTATATGAAAGAAGTACTATATACTCAGTCCGACAAACGAAATAGAGAGCATATAAACAATGTTAAACGTGAAAAACTTTTTTATTTAATTTCAAGTTGTTGTTGTTGTATCAATTGACTTCTTTCTTGTGCGAAGACACTCAATTGACTTGTTTATTTTTTTTATATAATAAAAATTTATTAAAAAAGAGTATAAAAGATATTCCAACCCTTACATTAAAAAAAATAAACAACAACAAAATTGTCTTAATCTAGTATTATAATAAAAATTTGTCTAATCATTCTATGAAATATCCAAAAATCTACCTCAATCATGTGTCCGAAAAACCCTACTAAAAATATGAAGCCAAACAAATATGACCGACCCAAAATGATTGTGCAAACATATCAGGATACAACTCCTTAAATGATTTGTCCCCAATCCATTTATGTATCCAGAATTTAATCTCCTTACCATTACCAATATTGCAACAAATATTTCATGTGAAAACCACTTGAATTCACCCCTGTCCCAACATCCAGCAACAAGATGGTAAGCTTTGGCTTGTGTCATTATCATCAAGGCAAGGAGGTAATTTAAATCAAACTAAAACTCAACGAGGCATGGAGAATGATTTCAATCAAACTAAAGTTTATATTTTTCTTCTTCATTTGTGTTGGTGAAAGCAACATCAAATATTTAGTGGAATTTTCTAATTTTAATAACCGATATTGATAATTTTATTCATTAATGTCTCTTAAATATAGGTCGAATGATTCAATTTATTCCCTTACAATTTCAATCAACCCAATTTAATCTTTTAATTGCTAATTTGTGAGTAACGGCGATGGTTTGTCGGTATTTATGTGAATAAAAAATGTTGGCAACTAAAATACTCTATGGCGAAATCAATTCCTCTATTTAAATTTTAAAATAAAAAGACTCAAATTAATCTATCACTAATTTGGATCAAATAAGTTTCTCACTGAAAAAAACTAAAGATAACTATAAATATTTGTTTTGTATTTATGCAGATAAATGTCAAACAAAAATACACAAACATAGTAACATAATTGATAGAAAATTAAATATGAGACAAACACAATTTTAACGTGGAAAACTTCCCTAAATTGAAAGAATAAAAACCACGGGACCTAATTCATTCCACTATAATAATTAATGGAATTACCAGAGTATTCGTAGTAACATTAGAGAACATCAATAAACAATAACCATCATAAAAAAGATGGAAATCAAACAAATAATAACAACCTTTCACTAAAGTGGTTATTCAAAACTAACTCTCAAAAAAGGTAAAATTGTAGATCAAATAGAGCAATTTTACTACACATTTATTACCACCACTAGAAACAAATTTCCTTATTCTCTTCTTGTTTTTGTCATGCCGATTCTTTTTAGTTTTCCTTCTCTTTTCTGTGTGGCAATCCCCTTCCCTCTCTCTTTTATATTTTGTTTTAAATTAGAGATGTTAAAAATCTCTTTCCTTTTTTTCCACATGAGTCAAGCCCAATAAATCACTTTATTCATTTTATTTATTTATTATTTCTATTTTTTCTTTAATAACAACAACAACATAAATAATAGTAATAATATAATAATAACATAATAATAATATTAATATATAATAATATAATAATAATATAATAATATAATATAATAATAATAATAATAATAATAATAATAAAATGGTGGGTTCCACTTGAGTAGTGAGTCCACCCAACAAATCTTCTCCTCACGAAGTGGAGAAATACTACTCAAACCATGTCGGTCTTCTTTCAAATCAGACAATTAGATGCAACAGTAAAGTACAAATTGCATAAGTAAAATGACACAAACATATTTATCCTGGTTCACCACCAATTTGATAGCTATATCCAGTCCATTCACTTAGAAGAATTTAACCGCTAATTTAAATCTTTGAATTACATAATACCTAACTCTTCAAGTCAGTCTTCTCAAAATAACATGACACCTATATACTTTTTGAGGCAAACAAACACCTTGACCCTACTAGTCAAGTCCTCTCAACACAACCTAAAAAACACATATTATTGAAGGCAACTACATCTTGACCCTACAAGTCACGTATTCTCAACACAACTTAAAAACCACATATTACTGAAGGAACACTAAAACCATTGTTGGGCTGGGTTAGAAAAATTTGGAGCGGATTGTGTTTTGCTTTTACTAAGCAGATTGTGACAAAATATAGAAAAAGAAAATATGAAGAAGATTCACGTGAATAAGTTTTTGAAAAAAATATGAAATTATATATGATTCAAAATTATAATTAAATGAAATGTTTGACAAAGATGAAAAGAAGATATGGTCAAAATATAGTTCACAAGAAGATATGGCAAAATATTGTACATAAGAAGATATGGTCAAAATATTGTTCACAAGATAATATGGTCAAAATATTGTTCACAAAAAGATACGTGCATGTGCTTCTCTAAAACTTAAACCTTTGAACTTTGAATACTTAGGAAATTTAAGCTCTCAAAAGTTTTTTTGAATTGTAAGTATTTTTGAGTTTATGAGTTCATGTTTTCTTCTTTGGCCTTAAATATCTATTTATAGAATAGATTAGAGTTTCACTTTTGTCCTTGTAAAATCTGGATCATATCTTTCGTGTGAATAAATTCTGAATGTATCTTCTTTTGAACAAATTATGAGTGTAATTTTTGTGTGAATAATTCGAGTGTTTCTTCTTGTGAATAATTCTGAGTGTATCTTCTTGTGAATAATTATGAGTGTATCTTCTTGCGAACATATTTTAACCATATCTTATTATGAACAAAATTTTGACCATATTTTCTTTTCACCTTGGTCAAATATTTCCTTCAATTATAATTCAAAATCGTATCTAATTTCATATTGTGTTCAAAAATTTATTCACGTGAGTCTTCTTTCATAACCTTGATTGATTGGAGCGAGAATGAATTCAGGCTTGTTCTTGAATATTCAAAAATTCTGATTCGACTAAGTCTCTTCTATATAATGAATTCTTTTAATCAGAGCTATTGACTTTCCATCAAAGCCATTGATTTTCTTGTTGGAGTGAGATATTGTATTTCTTGAATAATAAAAGTCAGAGGAAGAATTGAATGACTTAGAATTAATGGCTTTGAGAAAATCACATTGTTGAATTATCAAAGTCAGTGCAACATTAGAGGTTGCATATCAAGGGTAACATTTTGGGTGTGTTGCAACTTTTGATTAGCGGAATATGAGTTTTGAATGCATGACTTGAAGAATCTATTCAGAGTTAATGATAGCTTGATATAAAATCTTCAAAGGTATGCTAAGTTTGTGGACAATAGAGGCATGCACGCAAGGTGTAACACCCCGTTTTTCTTAGCGAGGGTATATTTTTTTTTCAAAAGAATTTAAAATAAGCAGAGAAATAAATAAAGAAATGCCTTTGGATAAATAATTGAGTCATTATAATTTAACAGGCAGCGGAAAGTTACTCTATTATAAATCAAACACATTTACCAACAACAAATGGTACATGTAACCCATCGAAAATAACATGTCAAGCTGACAATATTAGTATAGGTACAGTCTTCATTTTAAAATAAATGCAATACAAAAGAAAGGCATCTGATCCCTCTATGCCAACCTAATTGATCATTTTACAACACAACTAAACACCCTGACAATCTCCACGCGCCCCGTGAGATTCTCCTAACGTAGCTGCGGTCAAGCGTTCCCATCTCCATTTCCGTCCGTAGGGTAAGAACCGGTAGGATCGTCCTGACTCTCATCTGAGGCAAAGCCCAGATTTCCACAATAATTGTAAAGGTCACCAACCGAAAATAACAGTTAACACATAACATTTAGTTTTGAATGCTAAAAATAACTTTACAACTAAGCATGCACCTTAGCAGGATTTTCACTATGCGAAAAGTTCATACAAATACATTGCCAATGAAAATGAAGTAAAATGCAGTTCTCGATCTCCTAATTTAACACATAATAAAACAAGACATGGATAGATTCATGAGCAAACAATCATACAACTAAAACTGAGGATTTTCACTGAGCCAATCGATTGGGGTGAAGGATTTTAATGAAAATAGAATCCTGGGCTGAATCAATCGATTTGGCAATCGATTGATAGGATAACGGAGCCCCTGACTTAATACCAATCGATTTCCAAATCGATTTCCTGAAGGTTTTTAGTGAAATTTTGAACTCTGGCTTGATTCAATCGATTGGGCAATCGATTGACAGGATAGCTGAGCCCCTGACTTAATGGCCAATCGATTTCCAAATCGATTTGGTCGAATATGGATGAGTCCCTGACTTAGGCCCAATCGATTGGGCAATCGATTTCGTAAATGATTTTCGAAAAACTGATTACAAAATCGATTGGCTAATCGATTTTTGTCCATTTGGCCAAGTCCCTGTTTACTATCCAATCGATTGGGAAATCGATTTACCTGTGTATTCTTTCAAAAATTCATGAACTAACTCAATCACATTCATGCATAATCCCAATTCTTAACACTTAACATTGATAACACAATTACTACGACATCATGGATTTCGAAATGGTATCGCAATCAAACATGTTATCACCAAATTCCAAAACATAACACTTAGCATTTATAACACATTACTACACAAACAAAATGAACCAACAGTTCACAAATCAACAGGGTGTAGTCTCTTACGGACAAACACAATTCCCTCAGGAACGTAAGTCGTAAACGTACTACCTATCACGGGTCCGTACCGTTTACCGAGGTGCCACCTATGTCGGGTCAACACAACTTACAAAAACATACACGAGTAAACGAGACATTAAGAGATCCCCATTCTTAATTCTCATCTAACTTAAACCAGGGCGTAGTCTCTCACGGACAAACCCCTGCGCAGTCTCTCTCACGGACAAACGCAATCACGGGTCCCGCAGGAACGTAAGTCGTAAACGTACTACCTATCACGGGTCCGTACTGTTTACCGAGGTGCCACCCATCCCGGGTCAGCACGACTTACCAAACGTAAATCGTAAACGTACTGCCTATCACGGGCCAAAGTACTGTTTACCAAGGTGCCACCTATCCCGGGTCAGCACGATTTACCGAAACACACATAAAAAAAGCGAGACATTAAGAGATTCCCATTCTTAATTCTCATTTAACTTAACGATTTTCAAGTCAAAACATTCAGTAAATAAGTCATTAAGAGATTCCCCATTCTTAATACTCATTTACTGAAACGATTTTCAAAAACGAACATTAAGTAACCGAGACATTAAGAGATTCCCCAATTCTCAACGCCCAGTTAACTTAAACAATTTTCCAAACAAAATAATAAGTAACCGAGACATTAAGAGATTCCCCATTCTTAACGCCCAGTTAACTTAAACGGTTTTCAAAACAAAATGCTAAGTAACCGAGACATTAAGAGATTCCCCATTCTTAACGCCCAGTTAACTTAAACGATTTTTCTTTAAAAACAAAATATTAAGTAACCGAGACATTAAGAGATTCCCCCTCCTTAACGTCCAGTTAACTTAAACGGTTTTCAAAAACAAAATATTAAGTAACCGAGACATTAAGAGATTCCCATTCTTTAACGCCCCAGTTAACTTAAACGATTTTTCTTTAAACAAAATATTAAAGTAACCGAGACATTAAAGGTTCCCCTCCTTAACGTCCAGTTAACTTAAACGGTTTTCAAAACAAAATATTAAGTAACCGAGACATTAAGAGATTCCCCATTCTTAACGCCCAGTTAACTTAAACGATTTTTCTTTTAAAACAAATATATTAAGTAACCGAGACATTAAGAGATTCCCCCTCCTTAACGTCCAGTTAACTTAAACGGTTTTTCAAAACAAAATATTAAGTAACCGAGACATTAAGAGATTCCCCATTCTTAACGCCCAGTTAACTTAAACGATTTTTCACAAAACAAACGCACATTAAGTAAACGAGACATTAAGAGATTCCCCATTCTTAATACTCATTTAACTTAATGGTTTTCAAATTTCACACAACACAAACTCAACAAATTCTCACATCAAAACATACAATCAATTCATCAATATCAATTAAGAGCATGTCAAAACAACGAACACAAATCAAGGTCAACATAACACCCAGATACATCAAATTTCGTTTACTCATAATCACACACAATGACATTCAAATTCATTTACCACGAAACATTCATCAATATAAACAAAACCTAACTCTAAGGTTTTACCCATAACGCCCTAGTTTCGTTTTTCCCCAAATCGATACATTAAACCCTAACAAATTCCTTCCCACACAACCACAGATAAGTCCCTAATGCAAACTAGAAGTTTGGAAGGAGCCCTTACCTCAACGTTAGCTTTATCGTGCGTTTCCGGTACCGCGAGAAATTCCGGTAAAATCTCCGCTCGCAAACGCCGCTTCCAAATTAGTTCACTAGCACCGTAGCGTGGTGGTGAGCAACTTTCCCTTCTATCTCTTCGAGAAATGAGGTTTGGATCTAGAAGAAACGGAGGGGTTTGTGTTTGGATCTCAAAAACCGTTTTTCTTGTTTTTGAATCAAAGAGGAAGAGTGGAGTTACGAAAACCTTGAATCTAACTCTCACCCAACCTTGGGTCACTAGCTTTGAAGAAAAAGAAAGCGTCGAAACGAAAAATGGGAGGGGAGGGATTTTGGTTTCACGGTTAACAGAGAGGGAGAAGATGGAAAATTTTAGACTTTCATTCCTTTCTTTTCTTTCCTTGTTTTTCCTTCTTCCTTTTTCCTTCCTTCCTTTATATACTATTTTCTTTTCCTTTTCCTTCATTCTAGTTTTCCTTTCTTTTTCCCTCCAAACAAACATATATAAATATAATAAGTATAACTTTAAACAAATATCTCAAATCTAGATATGTTTTAAATTACCGTTTCACCCGAAACGCCTTAAATTCTCCGTAAAGTATTTACCGCAGTTAAATCAATTTATTTATCGACGAGAAATTCTAATTGGCATCGAAATATCTTTTTGATTATAAAACTCCAAAATATTAATTAACTTGGCTTAAAAGCCTCCGAGCCAAAATCCAAAATATACCAAAAATACATAATTGGTACTTTAAAAATTATGGGTCTTACATTACTCCCCCCCTAAAATTAGTTTCGTCCTCGAACTATGCATCGATAAATAACTCTGGGTGTTGTTCTCTCATCTTGCTCTCCAACTCCCAAGTCGCATCTCCAGTAATTGGGTTCCAGATCACCCTTGACCAACGAAACATCTTTGGTCCTCGACCGCTTAATCTTAATTGTCATCAATTCTCACGGGTGGTACTTCGAACGACAGGTTATCCTTTAGCTGGATTGCGTCTGGTTCGATCACGTGAGATGGATCTGCGAGATATTTCCTCAACTGGGACGCATGAAACTCGTCATGAATGTTGGACAGTATCGGAGGCAATGCAATCCGATAAGCAACAGGCCCAATTCGTGCAGAAATCTGACATGGTCCAATGAATTTCGGAGTCAACTTCTTTGATTTTCAACGCCCTACCAACGCCACACCTGTTCGAATTCTAAAAGTCTGCGACGCTTGTCCGCGTAACCCTTCTGACATCCTTGTGAAGTCTTCATTTTCTCCTTGATTTTCCTTACCTTAGCTGTAGTCTGTTGCACCATCTCTGGTCCGACGATCATATTTTCACCGTCCTTATACCAACACAAGGGCGTTTGACACTTGCGCCCCTATAAAGTCTCATCTGGAGCCACTCCAATACTTGCGTGGAAACTATTGTTGTAGGTGAACTCAATCATAACTTCGTTCCCAATGCTTCGTGCAATGCTCCCAAAAAATGTGATGTGAACTTCGGGTCACGGTCTGATACACATACTCGATGGTACTCCGTGTAATCTCTAAAGATTGCAACACCCCAGCAGGTCGCTGATGTTCCACCTTGTACGGAACATCTACCTAGTATCAAACCTAAACACTAAGTATGACGCCGACATATTGAGTACAATGTATCATTGCCCAGTGATAGGGCTTCCCATCCATATCAAGAATGATCTTGGGTTATTGTAGAGGTAAACAAATAAAATTAATTGAAAGTCCCTATTCTGAATGGTTTTTTTTTTGACAAAGTAAAACATGCATAATTTACTGTCAAAGTCTTAGCAGTAAAGTAGACGCGACAACTTCAAACGATTACATAATCCATAGCAATGAAGGAATGGGTTGCCCCCGAATCAGAAAGTGTAGTTAGGAGGTTACCTGTAATCGCACAGTCATATTGAATCAGATCGCTAGATAAATTTCCAATTCAGTGCCGACGCAATACACCTGTCCTCTAGCAGTAGGAAGAGTTTAATCCAGCTACATCCACCATGGTTCCACCTTCGGAGCCTCGCACTCCTTGCAAAAGTGCCCTGGTTTATGGCAATTAAATAGCAAGTAGTACTGTCAAAGGTACAAGCATATTAGCATAAGTCCTTCCTTCTCCACATCTGGAAACATCGTATACCTTGTCCCACTTGCCCATCTCAAGGTCTTGGTTCCCTGGGTTATCCCGTCCCCCCATTGTTATCATGTGGTCGATTATAGAGATTTAGCACCTGTTTTTCCTTGTTCTGGTACTTCGCCCGCTAGGTCCTTTCATGATTAAAATTCCCTCCTCGGCTAGCTTCTTATTCTTCATATCCTCATTCTCTACATTTTTCACAAGAACCTGGAAACGTTGATTCCCAAGGGTAGACAAACTCTGAATCTCATACTTCTTAGTCCGTTTTGGAAACGATGACACAAGAATGG